>JAQQSO010005923.1:0-11694 GCA_028658305.1 Pachyuromys duprasi
TTACTCCTCACTTTGTGCTAGAGTCTGAGTGTCCAGGTTTGAGATGTCAGCTGGGGACTGTGCACTCTGCCCTGGGCTTGCTGCTAAGGGCTCTCCCCTGGAATGGAGATTTGGCGCCTCCTTCTGTGCCAGGGGCTGTGCACCACGGTCTGAGATGATATTTGGGGCACACACAGTGGGTTTGGGTTTGTGTGCATCCACTGTATGCAGGGCTGTCTGAAATGGTGCCCGAGGCCTTCTCTGTGTGGCCTGTGGACAGACACCCGAACTGGGGTTTTTGCTGGCGGATGCGTGCAGCTTTCGCCCTCAGTGTGCGGTCTGGTCAAGATGGTCCCAGGATCCTCTCAGCCGTGGGTTGAGACAGAACTCGGGTTCTTCCCAGATCTGCTGGCGGACTCACACACTGACTGAGTTTTTGCTGGTGGAAGCTTTTGGCCCGCGCCCCCGCAGTGTGCGGACTGGTCAAAATGGTCCCCCAATCCACTCAGTCTGTCGTGGTTCCTGCGATCAGTTTGCGCCTTTCACACACCCGTGGGTTGATGCAGAACTTGGGATCCTCCCAGACCTGCTGGCGGACTCACACACTGACTGAGTTTTTGCTGGCAGAAGCGTTTGGCTTGCGCCCTGGCAATGTGCGGACTGGTCAAAACAGTCCCCCAATCCACTCAGTCTGGTGTGGTTCTGATGATCGGTCCGAGCCCACAGCACACCAGTGGGTCGAAGCAGAACCCGGGAGCAGTGTGTGCTCGTAGGGCGCAGTTCAGTGGAAAGGGCACCCGGCTCCTCCTGAGACTGCCCGTGAGACTGTGTGATCCAGTCTATTATGGAGGGTGCGGGCACCCAGCTGGCCGCTAGTCCAGATCAGAGCTGTGCGCTGGTGGTCACCGGGAAATTTCTCCAGGTAATAACTGGTTGTCCCTAGGGTTTTCCCACTTGATTTTCTCACGGTAGGAGTTCCGCTCACCTGGCACTCACAATGCTGGTGTTTTATGTCCCAGAGTTCAGTCTCCTGGTCGCTGCGTTGTTTCTGCTCTCCTACTCCTCAGACACAGTGTTCTCTCGTGGCAGCCATCTTGGATCCACCCACAACCCTTTTTATAGGTCTTAACAGATACCCATGAGTTAATACTTATTTAATAGTAAAACTCTCCTTACCTTAGAATTGAATATTTGTGGTTGGTTTAAATTTTTATAGAAAAATCAGTAGCATTGGCTCATATTAGCTTTCTAATAGAAGAATATTCTTTTACTCTATCCGTGCCAACATGGCAATTCTATATTTGCTTAAGTGTCATATGAGTTTTAATTTGCCCAAGCTCATCCAACTCTTAGGGACTGGATTTTTTCTATACCTGAGTGAATAAAAGCATGCCTCTGTATCTTTAAAGAAGAGGGTCAGATTGAATGGGCTTCTTCAAAATAATGGTGTCCCAAACCATCTTATTTATGAACCATGTCAGAACAATTCCAAACCTGAAACACTGCCCTCAGGAACTATCATGAGCTGCCTATCCCTGCTTGCTGCCCACTAGAAAGTGTGTGAGAGTGAAAGTAAGAGGGTTGTATAGCATGGATAAGCTGCCCACAAATACTCTCAAGCTCTTGTAACTACTATGCTATGACATAAAACATGAAGTGGGTGCTTAAGCCATCATTTAAATTTAGAAAATCTTGATAGGAAAAAATAATGAGCTATATAAGTTGGGGCATACTAACTCACAAAGGGCAATTCTCTTGTTTCCTTTTAATCATTGCATTTAGTGACATCACACATACAATAAAATAAGACATCATGGGAAATATGAAGTCATGGAAGCTACAACACTACAAATAAGAGATTGTTTGTTCCAGAGAGTGATTTATCAGCACACACATGGTTGATAATTTTTTCATCACAGTACTTACCCCAAGTACCCCAAGTACTTTGTACAGTCTTCATATGTGACACAATACATTTGATGTCTATTCCAATTCTCATTCTTTAATGTACGCTCTTATTTTATTGTTTTCCCTAGATCAACAGATGAGAAAAGAAGCTCGCAACATGGAACAACAAAAGCTTCAGTCAAAACTCAAACCTAAATTACCCCTAGTAGATTACCCCTCAGTTATGCTTAACCCTGAGCTCCGCTGGCTCTTGACCATATAAGCAGAGTTTTGATTGGACATACACTTGAAGGAGAGGACAAGCTGACTTCTGTGGTCTTCAAAATATACTACCTCTTCACCAGGTGTGTTCAGCAGTGCTCACTGGGAATTTCACATAGATTCAGAAAAATATGTCATCTTCCTCAAATTCAAAGTCTTAAAGAAGACTAGTATTTTTTTTATCATAAAACAAAAATATACTGGGAATATAGTGTATTTTTATTATGTAAGTTTTTGGAATTCTGGTAGGTTCTCAAAGACTTTTGCTTTAGGAAAGCCACAGTGTCTTGCACTGAGAAAATACAAGGTGAGTTTCCTAAGTGCAGTTGCTACATGCTACATGCAGTCCTGGCCAGAGTATGGTGAAGGCATTTCCTCTTGGACTTTGTTGTGGTTTTGATGCTCCTGTGTTTTCTTAGTCTTCTTTGGGAAGGACTGCCTTAGCCATGATGTCACCAGCATAGTCTGTCCTGATGTGAAGGGGCAGCTGAAGCTGTTTCTCAAGTATATGAGTTCTCCATTAGAATTTTTAGGATCCTTACATATACAATCATATCATCTGCATATAGTGATTGTTTGGCTTCTTCCTTCCCAATTTGTATCCCCTTGAATTCTTTTAGTTGTTTTATTGCTGTAACTAGAACTTCATGTACTGTAGTGAAGAGGTATGGAGAGGAGTCAGCAGCCTTGTCTTATCTGAGATTTTAGCAGAATTGCTTTGAGTTTCTCCCTATTTAATTTGATCTTGGCAATCATCTTAGTATATGTAGCCGTTATTATGTTTAGGTATGAGCATTGTATCCTTAGTCGCTACAAGACTTTAATCTCTACAAGATTTTTATCATGAAAGGGTCTTAATTTTGTCAAAGGCTTTTTTCTGCCTCTAATGAGATGATCATGTGATTTCTTTTCTTTGAGTTTGTTTTTAGGGTGGATTATATTCCTATGTTGAACCATCCCTGGGATGAAGCCTACTTGATCATGGTGGATGATGTATTTGATGTTTTTGGATTCAGTCTGTGAACAGTTAGTTGAGTATGTTTGCACTGATGTTCATGAGTGAAATTCTCTTTCTTTGTTGACTCTCTGTGTGGTTTAGGTATTAGGATGACTGTTGCTTCATGGAATGTGTTTGGTAATGTTCCACAAGTTTCTATTTTGTGGAATAGTTCGAAAAGAATTGGTATTAGCTCTTTTTTGAATGTTTTGTATAATGCTGCACTAAAAGCATCTGGACCTGGGCTCTTTTGAAGGTGGCTAGGGTTGGGAGACTTTTGATGACTGCTTCTATTTTCTTAAGGGTTATAAGACTGTTTGAACTGCTTACCTGATCTTGATTTAACTTTGATAAGTGAAATCTATCTAGAAAATTTTCCATATCCTTTAGGTTTTCCATTTTGTAGAGTACAGGCTTGTGAAGTAAGACCTAATGATTTTTTGAATTTCCTGAGTGCCTATTGTTATGCCCCCATTTTCATTTCTGATTTTGTTATTTGGATTCTCTCCCTCTGCCTTTTAATTAGTTTCTGAGGGTTTGTCTATCATGTTAATTATCTCAAACAACCAGCTCTTGGTTTCTCTGATTCTTTGCATCGTTCTCTTTGTTTTCAATTTGTTGATTTCAGCCCTGAGTTAGATAATTTCCTGTTGTCTATTCTTCTTTGATGTGTTTGTTTCTTTCTGTTCTAGAGATTTCATGTGCACTGCTAAGCTACTAGTATGGAATCTCTCTTATTACTTTATGAAGGCACTTAGTGATATAAACTTTCCTCTTAGCACTGCTTTCATTGTGCCCATTAAGTTTTGGTATGTTGTACCTTCATTTTCATTAAATAATAGAAAATATCGAAACTTCCTATGGAAAAACAAACAAAAGACAGAATAGGTAAAAGAATGCTGTATAATAAAAGAATTTCTGGATGTATCTCCATCCTTGACTTCAAGCTATACTAGAAAGCAATAGTAATAAAAACTGCATGGTACTACCAACAAAATAGATTGGTTAATTAATAGAAGAGAAATGAAGACCCAGAAATAAACCCACATACTTATGGTCACTTGAATTTTGATAAAGAAGCCAAAACCATACAATGGGGAAAAAAAGACAACATTTTCAAGAAATGGCACTGGTCTAGCTGGATGTCTACATGTAGAAAAATACAAATATATCCAAATTCATCTCCCTGCACAAAACTCAAATTCAAGTGGATCAAAGACCTCAATATAACAACAGATACACTAAATCCATTAAAAGAGAAAATGGGGGAAAGTCCCAAACTCATTTTCACAGGAGACAATTTCCTGAATAAAACACCAACAGCTCAGGCTCTAAGATCAATAATTAATAAATGGGATCTTTTAAAACTGAAAAGCTTCTGAAAAGCAAAGGATACTGTCAATACAAAGAAATAACAGCCTACAGATTGGGAAAATATCTTCACCAATCCTACATCTGAAAAATGTCTAATATTCAAAATATGTAATAAACCTAAGAAATAAAAAAACAATAAATTCAATAACCCAGTTTAAAAATGGAACACAGGACTAAACAAACAGAGGTTTTTAACATAGCAATCTTGAGTGGCCTAGAACCATTCACTTAAAGAAATGTTCAACTTCCTTAGTGATCAGGGAAATGCAAATCAAAATGTCTTTGAGATTCCATCTCATATTGGTCAGAATGGCTAAGTTCAAACTCTCAAGGGACAGCACATGATGGTGAGGGCATGGAGAAAGGGGAAAACTCCTCCACTGCTGGTGCAAGTGTAAACTTGTATAGTCACTTTGGAAATGAATCCCATGCTTTCTCAGAAAAATGAGATGTAAAGCTGGGTCTTGAGGTAAAGCTATTCCCATTTTTCTGAGAAGAGAGAAGAGAGAAGAGATGGGGCTACAAGAAGGATATAAAAAGACTATTTAAAAATAATAAGCTCTTTATTCAAAGCTGAGTGTGACATGCCTTTTCTCTGGTGTCATTCCGATTTGCTGCAGAGCCTTTTGAGTTTAGGCCCAACTTAACTGTGTGATGGATGCATGGAACATTTTCATGTTTCTAATATGTTAACTGACAAACAATCAGACTAACTCATGGTCCTGGGTGCTCTGCCTTATGAGGTGAAGTTAAAGAAGCCTTTTTCCTGGCACAAGCCTCACGCCCTTCCAAAACCACTCCTCTGTCCTTCCAGCTGGCAATGATGATCTCTATGTATTTTCACTCAATAACAAATACTTTGTCTTTCCTTGTTCCACCTCACTTCAATCCATCTGCTATTATTTAATTTAATTTTTTTAATTAATTGCAGTTTATTCACTTTGTATCTCATCTGTAGCTCCCTCCTCCTCTCCCAATCTCACCATCCTACACCCTTCTCTGCCCATGCCCCTCCCCCAGTCCACTGAAAGGAGAGGTCTTCCTCTCCTTCTTTCTGATCCTAGTTCTCATCAGGAGTAGCTACTCCTCCCACCCCCAGGAGGAGGTGATCAAAGTTCAGACAAATCAGTTCATGTCAGAGATAGTCCCTGTTCCCATTACTATGGAACCCACTTGGAAACTGAACTGCCCTGGGCTACATCTTTTCAGGGGTTCTAGGTTATATCCATGAATGGTCTTTGGTTTGAATGTCAGTCTCAGAAAAGACCCCTGTGCCCAGATTTTTTTGTTCTGTTGCTCTCCTTATGGAGCTCTTGTCCTTTCCAGGTCTTACTATTTCCCACTTCTTTCATAAGATTCCTTGCAATCTGCCCAAAGTTTGGCTATAAGTTTCAATATCTGCTTTGATACCCTTCAGGGTAGAGCCTTTCAGAGGTCCTCTGTGGCAGGCTCCTGTCTTGTTCCCTGTTTTTTCCCTCTTGGGATGTCCATCCTCTTTGCCTTTCTGAATGGGGACTGAACATCTGAGCCAGAGTCCTTCTTCTTGATTAGTTTCATTAGGTTTACAAATTTTAGGATGTTTATTCCGTATTATATGTCTAATATCCACTTATGAGTGGATAGCTTCTGGCTATTACAAATAAAGCTGCAACAAACATGGTTGAGCAAATGTCCTTGTTGTATACTTGTGCATCTTTTCGGTATATGCCTAGGAGTGGTATAGCTAGATCTTGAGGTAGCACTATTCCTGATTGAGAAGGCACCAGATTGATTTCCAAAGTGGTTGTACAAGTTTACATTCCCACCCGCAGTGGAGGAGGGTACCCCTTTCTTCACATCCTCTCCAGCATGTGTTGTCACTAGAGTTTTTGATCTTAGCCATTCTGATGGGTGTAAGGTGAAATCTCAGGGTCATTTTAATTTGCATTTACCTGATGACTAAGGACATTGAGCATTTCTTTAAGTGTTTCTCTGACATTTGATATTCCTCTATTGAGAATTCTCTGTTTAGCTCTGTACCTCATGTTTAATTGGATTAATTGATTTGTTGTTGATTAACTTCTTAAGTTTTTTACATATTCTGGATATTAGCCTTCTGTCAGTTATAAGGTTGGTGAAGGTACTTTCCCAATCAGTAAGCTGTCATTTTGTTCTGATGACAGTTTCCTTTATTTTACAGAAGCTTTTCAGTTTCATGAGGTCCCATTTATTGATTGTTGCTCTTAGAGCCTGTTCTGTTGGTGTTCTGTTCAGGAAGTTGTCTCCTGTGCCAACGAGTTCTAGGCTCTTCCCCACTTTTTCTTCTAACCCATTTGGTGTGTTTGGTTTTATGTTGAGGTCTTTGATCCACTAGGCCTTTAGTTTCATGCAGGGTGATAAGTATGGATCTATTTGCATTTTTCTACATGTGGACATCCAGTTAGACCAGCACCATTTGTTGAAGATAATCTCTTTTATCCATTGTATGCTTTTTGGCATCTTTCTCAAAAATCATGTGTCCCTAATTGTGTAAGTATATTTCTGGGTCTTCTATTCAATTCCATTGATACACCAGTCGGTTTCTATGCCAGTACCATGCAGTTTTTAGTTTTGTTGCTCTATAGTACAGCTTGACATCAGGGATGGAGATACCTCCAGAATCTTTTATTGTAGAGGATTGCTTTAGCAATTCTTGATTCCTTGTTATTCCATATGAAGTTGAGAAACTTTCTTTTACGGTCTGTAAAGAACTGTGTTGGTGATTTGATGGGAAGTGCATTGAATCTGTAGATTGTTTTTGGTAAGGTGGCCATTTTTACTATGTTAAACCTGCCAAGCCATGAGCATGGGAGATCTTTCCATCTTCTAATATCTTCTTCTACTTCTTTCTCCAGAGACTGGAAATTTTTTTCATGCTAGTCTTTGACTTGCTTGGTTAGGGTCCCACCAAGGTACTTTAAGTCTTTTGTTAAGCTATTGTGAAGGGTATTTTTTCCCTAATTTCTTTCTCAGCCTTTTGTATACAGGAGGGCTACAGAATTTTTTGAGTTAATTTTGTATCCAGCCACTTTGCTGAAGGTGTTATCAGCTGTAGGAATTCCCTGGTATAATTTTGGGAGTCACTCAGGTATACTATCATATCATCTGCAAATAGTAATACTTTGACTTCTTCCTTTCCAATCTGTATTCCCTTGATCTCCTTTAATTGTTTTATTTTTTTAGCAAGGACTTCAAGAACTATGTTGAAGAGATATGGAGAGAGTATAAGTATTTTGGTAACTGCTTCTGGGTTGCCTAACAAACTGTGATGTCATTATGTGTAGCTGGCCAAGTGGCCCCACCTGCCAGGCATGTTTACTTTGCTCCTTAAAAGGACCAATCCACAACTTTATGTCTCTCTTGTCCTCTCTTGCCTTCTTGCCCTCTCCCCTCTCTCTGTAGGGGTGCCCCCTCTCTATTTCCCTAATCATGTCTCCCTCTCTCGTTCTTTCTCTCCATCCCTATCTAATAAACTTCTTTCATATAAAATCTGTTGTGTGCCTCATCATCATTCATTAATTGGTCCCAATAGAAAGAGGGCAGCTTTGTCTTGTCCCTGATTTCAGTGGGATTGGTTTCAGTTTAGTTTGATGTTGTATATAGGCTTGCTGTATATTGCCTTTATTATGTTTAGGCATATGCCTTGTATCCCTGATCTCTCCAATACATTAAACATGAATGGATGTTGGATTTTGTCAAATACTTTTTCTGCTCTAAGGAGATTGTCATGTGTTTTTTTCTTTCAGTTTGATTATATGGTGGATCACATTGATGGATTTCCATATATTGAACCACACCTGCATACCTGGGATGAAACCTACTTGGTCACAGTGGATGATATCTTTGTTCTTGTGTTTGGTTTGCGAGTATTTTGTTGAGTATTTTTGCATCAATGTTCATAAGGGAGATTGGCCCGAAATTCTCTTTCTTTGTTAGGTCTTTGTGAAGTTTAGGGACAAAGGTGACTGTGGCTTCATAGAATGAGTTTGGTAGTGTTCCTTCTGTTTCTATTTTGTGGAATAGCTTGACGAGTATTGGTGTTAGCTCTTCTTTGAAGGTCTGGTAGACTTCTGAGCTGAAACCATCTGGCTCTGGCTTTTTTTTTTTTTTGATGGGAGACTTTTGATAACTGCTTTTATATCCTTAGGGGATATAGGACTATTGAATTGATTTATCTGATCTTGATTCGGCTTTGGTAGATGGAATTGATCAAGAAAATTGTCCATTTCACTTAGATTTTCAAATTTTGTAGTATATAGGCTTTTGAAATAAGTCCTAATGATTGAGTTTTCTCAGTGTCTGTCATTATGTTCCCCTTTTCATTTCTGATTTTATTGATTTGGATAGTGTCTCTCTGCCTTTTAGTTAGTTTGGCTAAGGGTTTGTCTATCTTGTTGATTTTCAGCTACTTTTATTCTTGGCGTTTTTTTTTTTTTAATTTTTTTTTTTAGCTCAGTCATACCCTTACTTATTCACTGTTGTGCTTTGGATTCCATCTATTTTATTGTGCACACACACACACCTTTAGTTTTCTAATCATTGAAGCAATGTATACCACTATGGGCTATTCATATTTAACACATTTCCAAATATACTGAATAGATTTTTCCAGCGGGGAAGAAGCTCAGATTTAGATTCTTCGTATTTAATTATACTTGCTACCCTAGTAAATTTTTTGCCTGAGCTCACTGCTTTCTTGTCACATGTTCTCAATTAATTTTTACAAGCAACCAAAACACATTCTTAAACTTAGGCTGTCTGCTCTAGTGCCCCAGAAGTTTAAAACAATCAACACACATGCTGTCTGACTTTTCTATCTCATGTGGTGCCTAGGTCAGATGTTTTATCTGATTGTCATCACTATATTTAGGTTTCAAAAATCAATGCCCTTGCCGCCTGAATCATTACTGCTAAGCCAATAGGATATATTTTGGTTCTTTCTGTGTGAATGCTAATTTACAATTTCTGTATTAGTCAGGATGATTAACATGAGGTTCTGGTTAATCTTGACAATTTTAGAATTTATCACACCAAAAGTTTAGCTTGTATTTCCATGGTTAATAAATAATTGCAAAGAGAAAGTTATGGGCGTTAGGCAGTACTTGAAGAACTGTGGTCTGGGGGTAGAAATAAAGGTCTAGTAGCAAAGAGTAAAGGGCTCTTTTCATGTGCTTCTGGAAAGTAGACTGAGGGAAGAGATGCCATGCACTTCATTAGAAATATCCTTTGAGCTTGCATTGCTTCATGTGAGATTTCCTTCTTTTGCTTATTGCTCACATTGTTCAAATTCTACTCACATACCATCAAATCCTCTACCTTTTTCTGTTCTAAAGCTGAATGGAGGAAATTCAAGAGTTCTATGGAATAGGGGTACCTGTGTGCAGGTATGGCATTGAGTTTTCCCAACCTCTTGCATCGATCAGGACTATAAATCCAAACTCGGCAGAAGTCAGCTTCAGAGGATTGACTGACCACTAAGTAAACAGGGAGCTTCCATGGGGCTACTGTCACATGAAGGCAGGTTATGGCCTGGTACAGAGGATAGACAAAGCAGTGAGGTTCTGAGTGGCCTAAAACCAGATCACTACTCAGCTTGGAGGTGACACTGCATCAGAGATATTGCTTGTAGCATTCACAGTGTAGTACAGGAATAAGAAAAAAGTTAGAGCAACAAATGCCAGTGTAGAGGCATCATGTTCTTAGGACTGCATAGGAAAGGCATTATAAAGCTACTAAAATATATGTGGGCTTGTGATGGCCATTTCTGTTTATAAAGATATGTATTCCAATTAATTAAAGCTATCAATTATGTTTCTTTGAACTCCCAAACACATGGTACAAAGAATCTTCTTTGTACTCCAGTTTTCCTAATATACCCTCCTATAGTAGAAACACTGAAGTTTCTAATGTACATTTCCCCTGTAGGTACTTTACCTGAACTTAGATCATTAGGGTATAGAGAAAGCTCGGAGAGACAGCTCCATATCACCTTGTACAGCTTGGTGACACACGGGCATTTCTCCTGAATTTATTGTTCCTGGATTTGTATTATTCACCACGAAGCCCTTTGGATTTCATGGAAATTTTGTCACTGACGCACAAAACATCTTTTGGCCTTAATTAGCTAATTTTCTAGCATATAATGCAACTAGAATTCTGAAAGATACCTAAGAAACACTTAGTCATTTCTGAGAGCAGAGTCTATAACCAGATGTGGTAGAGAGCCAGTGTTAGAAGGAGCTACAGTTTTGGTCTTGACTGTCCCCCAAAAAACTCTTGTTTTGAAGGTTTGTCTCCAGTCTATATCATTGCAGCAAAGTATGGAATCATTGTGTGGTGGAATGTACTATAAGATATTAGAATCTTGGGGATTTGCAATTGAGG
Organism: Pachyuromys duprasi; assembly: GCA_028658305.1. Lineage (NCBI taxonomy): Eukaryota > Metazoa > Chordata > Mammalia > Rodentia > Muridae > Pachyuromys > Pachyuromys duprasi. Next base: position 10,922 of record JAQQSO010005923.1, read on the forward strand.
GGTTTGAAGACCTTACCTTTCTTCTGTCTTCTCTTCCTAGTTGCATGAGAAGAGAAATTTCCTCTGTAAACCTCACTGCAATGATGAACTGCCCCTCCACAGGACCACAGTTACAGTGCCAGCCTATATGACATGTACTGAAACTTGTTTTATTTATTCTTTGAGAATTTCATAACATATTTTTATGAGTTTTCATCTACTAACTACTCCCAGATCCTCTATGCCCAACTTAATTCTCTTTCTTTCTCTTAAAAAATAAAACAAAAAGGTACTAAAAACATGAAGTGAGCACAGAATGTACTATAAAATATAGTTGATGTATATATTGTCACTCCATTGAAGAAAACTGATTCTCTCCCTACTATGAGGAGCTATTACTTTCTTTTTTTTTTTAATCTTTTTTTTATTTTTTATTTTTTGTTATCAATCACAGGTTAGGTACTTTGCATCCCATGCGCAGCCCGCCCACTCCCTCCCGCCCTCCCCAACCCTCCCTCATCTCCTCCCCGCCCACTCCAAGTCCACCAACGGGGGAGGACCTCCTCCCCTTCCATCCAACCCCAGCTCATCCTGACTCCTCAGGGCTGGCTGCAATGTCCTCCACTGGGATCCAGCCAGTGTGTCACTCCCCGGCTTGTATGGGGGAGGGTCAAAGAGTCAGCCATCAAGTTCAAGACTGAAACAGTCCCTGCTTCCCTCACTAGGCCCTCCAGTCCTACACCAAGCTATCCTGGGTCCCATCTGCACAGGGGTTCCAGGACACATCCACTCGT
>JAQQSO010005924.1:0-11694 GCA_028658305.1 Pachyuromys duprasi
GTAATCCACCATATTAACAAACTGAAGGAGAAAAACCACATGATCATCTCCTTAGATGCCGAAAAAACATTTGAAAAAATCCAACACCCATTTGTGTTTAAAGTCTTAAAGAGATCAGGGACACAAGGCACATACCTGAATGTAGTAAAGACAATATATAGCAAGCCTATAGCCAACATCAAACTAAAGGGAAGAAACTTAAATTAGTCCCACTGAAATCAGGGACAAAGCAAGGCGGCTCAGTCTCTCCATATCTCTTTAACATAGTACTTGAAGTTCTAGCGAGAGCAATAAGACAACTAAAGAAGATTAAGCGGATACAAATCGGAAAGGAAGAAGTCACAGTATCACTATTCACAGACGATATGATAGTATACATGAGTGACCCCAAAAATTCAACCAGAGAACTTCTTCAGGTGATAAACACCTTCAGCAAAGTGGCTGGATACAAAATTAACTCAAAAAAAAAAAATCAGAAGCTTTCCTGCATACAAAAGACAAAAGGGCTGAGAAGGAAATTAGGGAAACAACACCCTTCACAATAGTCACAAATAAAATAAAGTAAATTAAGTACCTTGGTTTGACTCTAACCAAGCAAGTGAAAGATCTGTTTGAAAAAAGCTTCAAGTCTCTGAAGAAAGAAATTGAAGAAGATATTAGAAGGTGGAAAAATCTGCCATGTTCATGGATCAGTAGGATTAACATAGTGAAAATGGCCATCCTGCCAAAGCAATTTACAGATTCAATGCAATTCACATCAAAATACCAACACAATTCTTTATAGAACTTGAAAGAACAATTCTCAATTTCATATGGAAAAACAAAACTCCAGAATTGTTGAAATAATCCTGTACAACAACAGATCATCTCTGAACTCAAGCTGTACTACAAGCAATAGTAATAAAAACTTCATGGGACTGACATAGAAATAGAATGGTGGACCAGTGGAATCAAATCTTAAGACCCAGAAATAAACCCACACATTTACAGATACTTGATTTTTCACAAAGAAGCCAAAACCATTCAATGGAAAAAGGACAGCATCTTCAACAAATAGTGCTGATCTAACTGGATGTCTACATGCAGAAAAATGTAAATAGATCTATGTTTATTGCCCTGCACAAAACTAAGATCCAAGTGGATCAAAGACCTCAACATAAAACCAGACACACTAAATCTGTTAGAAGAAAAAGTGGGGAAGAGCCGTGAACTTATTGACATAAGAGACAACTTCCTGAACAGAACACCAACAGGACAGGCTCTAAGATCAACAATCAATAAATGGGACCTCATGAAACTGAAAAGCTTCTGTAAAGCAAAGGACACTGTAGTCAGAACAAAATGACAGCCTATAGACTGGGAAAAGATCTTCACCAAACCTACATCTGACAGAGGACTAATATCCAGAATATATAAAGAATTCAAGTTAAACAGCAACAAATCAAGTAATCCAATTAGAAAATGGGGTACAGAGCTAAACAGAGAATTATCAATAGAGGAATATCGAATGGCAGAGAAACACTTAAAGAAATGCTCAATGTCCTTAGTCATCAGGGAAATGCAAATCAAAACGAACCTGAGATTTCATCTAATAACCAACAGAATGGCTAATATAAAAAACTCAAGTGACAACTCATGCCGGAGAGGATGTAGACAAAGGGGTTTACATTCCATTGCTGGTGGGAATGTAAACTTGTGCAACCACTTTGGAAATCAATATGGTGCTTTTTCAGACAATTAGGAATAGTGCTACCTTAAGATCCAGCTATACCACTCCTAGGCATATATCTAAAATATGCTCAAATATACAACAAGGACATTTGCTCACCACGTTTGTAGCAGCTTTATTCATTTTTTATAATTAAATTTTTTTATATTAATTACAGTTATTTCCTTTGTATCCCAGTTGTATCCCCCTCCCTCATTCCTTTCCAATTCTACCCTCCCTCCCTCATCTCCTTCCTGCCCCTCTCTAAGTCCAAGGATAGGGGAGGTCCTCCTCCCTTTCCATCTGACCTTAGCTTATCAGGTCTTTTCAGGACTGGCTGCAATGTCTTTCTCTGTGGCATAGCAAGGCTGCTCCTCCCTCAGGGGTGGGGAGGTCAAAGAGCCAGCCACTGAGTTCATGTCAGAGACAGTCCCTGTTCCCCTCACTAGGGTACCCACTTGGATGCTAAGCTGCCATGGGCTCTATCTGAGCAGGGGTTCTAGGTTATATCCATGCATGGTCCTTGGTTGGAGAATCAGTCTCAGAAAAGACCACTGTGCCCAGATATATTTGGTCCTCGTGGAGCTCCTGTCCTTTGCAGGTCTTACTAACTCCCTCTTCTTTCGTATGCTTTCCTGTACTCTGCCCAAGGTTTGGTTATGAGTCTCAGTATCTGCTTTTATACGTTGCTAGGTAGAGTCTTTCTGAGGCCCTCTGTGGTAGGCTCCTGTCCTGTTACTTGTTTTCTCCTATTTCCAATGTCCTTCCAATTGTCTTTCTAAGTGAGGATTAATCATCTTACCCTGGGTCCTCCTTCTTGTTTAGCTTCTTTAGGTGTACAGATTTTAGTATTTAATCCTGTCTTCTAGGTCTAGTACCCACTTATAAGTGAGTATATACCATGTGTGTCTTTCTGCTTCTGGGATACCTCACTCAGGATGATTTTTTCTAGATCCCAACATTTGCCTGCAAATTTCATGATTTCCTTGTTTTTAATTGCTGAGTAATATTCCATTGTGTAAAAGTACCACAATTTCTGTATCCATTCCTCAACTGAGGGACATCTGGGTTGTTTCCAGGTTCTGGCTAGTACGAATAAAAAGCAGGTTTATTCATAAGTGGACATTAGACATATAATGTAGAATAAACATATTAAAATCTGTACACCTAAAGAAGCTAATCAAGAAGGAGGCACCTGGGTAAGATGCCCAATCCTCATTAAGAAGGCAAATGAGATGGATATCAGAAGAGAGTAAACAGGAAACAGGACAGGAACCTACCACAGAGGGCCTCTGAAAGACTATCTAGCAGGTTATCAAAGCAGATGCTGAGACTCATAGTCAAACTTTGGGCACAAAGAAGGGGGAGATAGAAAGACCTGGAGGGGATAGGAGCTCCACAAGGAGAGCAACAGAACCAAAAAATCTGGGCCCAGGGATCTTTTCTGAGACTGATACTCCAACCAAGGACCATGCATGGATATAACCTAGAATCCCTGCTCAGATGTAGCCCATGGCAGTTCAGTGTCCAATCGGTGCCTAGTAAGGGGAACAGGAACTGTCTCCGACATGAACTCAGTGGCTGGTTCTTTGATCACCTCCCCCTGAGGAGGGAGCAGCCTTACCAGGTCACAGAGGAAGACAGTGCAGCCAGTCTTGATGAGACCTGATTGTCTAGGGTCAGATGGAAAGGAAGGAGGACCTCCCCTATCAGTAGACTGTGGGAGGGCCATGGGAGGAGAAAAGAGAGGCATAGTGGAATTGGGAGGGGACAGGGGAAAGGGCTACAGTTGGGATATAAAATGAATAATTGTAATTAATAAAAAATTAAAAATATATAAAATATTTAGTGCATGTGTTTTTAAATCTTTTATTTAAAATGACAAAATTGTATGTGCGTAATCCAAGTGGATTTTGAAGAACCTCAAGATAAGGAACTCTGCCCTTCTATTCTGATTGCAATCTTTGTTCTTCGTAAATCTGGTAGGATTTCCCCACCAAAGAAATCAAGTGGATTAATCCAAGATGAAGCACATGTGTCCTAATTAACAAGCTCACTTAATTAAATTGGATTGCATGACATATATGCCCGTAGTCAAATAGGATGACTTCCTGGCAGGGGGCAGAAGAAGATGGGGCTGTGACAGATGCTGTTCTATTTGTCGGTGACACTGTGTGTGTGTGCGTGCGTGAGTGCGTGCGTGAGTGCGTGCGTGCGTGCATGCGTGTGTGTGTGTGTGTGTGTGTGTGTGTGTGTGTGTGTGTGTGTGTGTACCCATGCCTGCACTTCCAGTGTTACTGGGGTGCCAACAGGCTTCCTGTTTCCAATCTTATTGAATGTGAAGACCTCCTTTTTAATACAAAAAGAAATCAAAGGAAGTATCCAACTGAAAATTCATAATCAAAACCTTTGTAAAGAATTTGACTATGACCTTTAGATTATCTACAAAAGCTAGGGACAAGAAGAGGCAGGAGACGCACTGTGTCCATTTAACTTCGGGCTGATGGTTTCTCTGAAGCCATGGAGACGAGCTTTGTGTGTAAATATGTGTGTTTACACATGTATAGGTGTATATTTAGGTGATCATCGGTCAAGTACAGGTTTCTCGGGATGACATTTATCTTGATTTTTGAGACAAAATCCTATTTGATCTGGTATTAGGCAGCTTAGCTGGGCGGGCTAGCCAGCGGGCACCGGGCCATCTGTTTCTGCCTCCTCACATTGGGATTGCAAACACCTTACTACAGAGTTGGTGGGGACTGAACTCATGTTAGCACACAAGCATTTTGCTGACTAAACTATCCTCCTGACCCCAGTTTAACATTCTGAATGTGTAAAATGGGGGAAGAGGACTTTGCCTTAGCATAATAAATGATAAGGAACTGACAAAGAACTCAAAGATTCTTACAGATTTTTTGGGAGGCATAATGTTTCCATTTATTATCTCTGGCCGAGTGATATTTTCTTACAAGTATTAAATCAACAAAGCCTGCTTTTGCCACCAACACAGGATATTTTCCTGTGTTGCTGTAAGTACTCACAACCCACTTTTTTCTTTCTTCTCAGGCATGTGACTGGAGTATGTTTGCACCTCCCGTTACTACTAACTGGCTGCATGACTGAGCTGATGCAATATGGGGTGAGAGGTGTTCCTCCTGAGTCATAAAGGACACCCTGTATTCCTGCTATGACTGAGTGCAGAGGGACAGAAAAGGGAGGCACCACTGGATGGGAGGAGCCTGGGCCCAGGGTGACCTGGACCCTCCCCTGAGCTCACAGCACCTCCTTCCCATGGCCTCCCAGATGTGTGCAGTTGCGCAGGCTTCACATGGTCACAGGAGATTAGCGTGTATGAAGTGTGGAAGGTTAACTGAATCGGCGACCCCATCTATTCTCCTATAGGGAAGTTCTCGTTCATTCTAGAGCGAGCACTTTCAGTGCTGTCGCTGCTTTGAGCTCACCCACCCTCCTGTATGCAAATCCTACCCATGCTCTATATCTCTGTCTGATAAACTCATTGATGACTTGAGTGAAATTGTTACTTTGACCTGTCATTGGTGCTCTATCTAGGGAGGGCAGGAAATGTTTGTTCACATCTCCCTGGGGAAGTTCACTAACACCAATGTTATGTGATCCAAGTGAAAATGGGACTCTAAGTCTTTTTTTGCTGTGTTAAGTAGTAGGACTGAATTTCTTCTTTCCTTCCTTCTTCCTTCCTTCCTTTTTTCCTTCCTACCTTCTTTCTTAATTTTTTTTTTTTTTTTTTTGCCAAGACAGGGTTTCTCTGTATAGTTCTGGCTGTTCTGGCTCTATAGACCAGGCTGGCTTTGAACTCAGAGATCTGCCTGCCTCTGCCTCCCTAGTGCTGGGATTAAAGGCTTGAGTTTTCCTTTCTGAACACTTAGTAGGATACCTTATGCCATTAGAAACTGTGCAAATTTACTTTGCTAAAAAAGAGATGAACTTGGTGTTACTGTCTGTATCTCTCTAAGTACTAAGACAGTGGCCCAGATGATAATAGTCTGAGTTCGACACCTCTTTTGTTTTAGAAGGCTCTGAAGTCCAAAGTCAAGGTGCTTAAGGGTATGGCTTCTGGTAAGGGCGCTATCTGGGCTTCCAATGTGGTGTCTAAAATGCTGCATCCTTCAGAGGACAGGGGAGAACACTGTTCCTCCTGTGGCAGAAGTTCTACCTGGGAGGATGGGGTCCTTATGGCTTAGCTCCTATTGTTAAAATGACAAATTTCAACATGAATTTATTCTCTCTCTCTCTCTCTCTCTCTCTGTCTCTCTCTCTCTGTCTCTGTCTCTGTCTCTCTCTCTCTCGCTTAAATTTAAAAGCTTTATTTTATTATCTTCATGGTTGGGAGCACAACTGTACATAGGCAGACATGGTGCTGGAGAGGTAGCTGAGTTCTATATCTGGATTGGCAGACGAAAGGAAGAGATTGCCACAGCAGGCCTGGCTTGAACATCTGAAAACTCAAACCTGCCCCAATGACATACTTTCCTCAACAAGACCGTACCTACTCCAACAAAGCCACACCTCCTGATAGTGTCACTTCCTGTGGCGTTATTTTCTTTCAAAGCACTATGTTCCATTCCCTGGCCCCCATGGTCTTGTAGACCCATCATAAGGCAGAAATGCATTAAGTCCAGCTGTATAATTCCGCATAGTCAATAAGTCGCACCAATGCTTAGAAGTCCAATGTCTCTTCTGAGATTCCTAGAATTCTCTTAACTGAAATCCCCTATAACACCAAATCAAAAAGGAGATCACATATTTCCAACATATAATGGCACATAATATACATTACCATTCCAAAAGGGAAGAAAGGAAACATGATGAGAAAATATTGGACCAAAGGAAGACTGAAAATCAGCTGGACAAACTCCAAACTCTGCATCTCTATGTCTGATGTCAAAGTGCTCTTCAGATTTCCAACTCCTTCCAGCTTTTCAACATGAATTTAAAAGGTGACAAATATCCAACCCAGAGCCATGAGTTACTATGGGATAATTCGAGGTTAGTGGCCAAGAAGTGGGAAAAGGGGGTTCATTTTTATTCTAAAACATACATTCGTTGTTGTGGTTTGCTTGCTTATTGGAGACAGGGTCCCGTTCTGCAACCCAGGCTGGCCTATATGTCTCATAGCAATCCTGAGTCATCCTCCCATGTTGCAGGCATAAGCCCCTATGCCTGGCTGGGCTTCATGTGCAAGAAGTTTGAATTTTCTAGGACTGGAGGGGAATCTCCTACAGTATCCCCACCAGAGTCTTCTGTTCATTGTAAAGCTGTCTCAGCAGCATGTCGAACCCTCCCACTTTTCCACAGACCTCTCCTTGAGCTAGCTGGGCTTCCTCCAGAGGGTATATTATTGGAGGAGACACAGTGCTGTGTTCAGTTCCTGGGCTGAGGAGATGGCCCAGTGGTTAAAGTGTTTGTGTGAGTGAGGGCTGGAGTTTGGATCCTCAGACCCAGTAGCTGGAAGGTGGTCATGGTGACCTGTAGTTCAAACCTTGAAAAGCAGAGGCAGAAAATCTCCAGATCAAGCTGGCTAGTAAGACTAGTCAAGTCTCAGAGCTCTGGAGACTTGCATCAAAGACCTTGGTTGGCCTCAATGAATAAGATGGAAGAACAATGAAGGATGATTTTTAAAGAATGCATTCCTAATCAATTGTTTTAATTATAAATGTGCACAGATATTAAAATAGTAATGGTTCCTGCTTTTTGAAAGCCTGCTCATTAGAAACACTAAAACCACAAATACGGACATAAAACCACTTTCAAACCAAGCTGCTGTTAAACAGAGTAGATGTCAAGAGACGAAGGAAGAATCCTGCTGTGTGGGAGGACAGAATCACCCTCTGAGAGCAACAACAGAAGATGGATACTTTATTAACCTCTGCTGCTCTTCAAGAATTCTGAATCTCAAGTTCTGTTTGGCTCTGCAAAGCCTGTGTTGTGGTTGCAGTAAGGTGACATGGAATATGGGCGAGAGGGAAGGAATGGTAACTCCTTTCTCCCCTTTCTCCCAGATGATCAGGTTTCAAACTTTGGAGTCATCCTGGCATCCCTTTCTCTCAGGCCCATACCTACAGTCTCATAAATCCTGATGTCTTCACCATAAAACCTGTCTCATCTGCGATCACTTTTCTTACCTTATCACTTTCTGACCAAGTAAACCTCGTCTAGGTTGCCATTAGCCCTTGTTTTGACATCTGTGGTACCTTCCAATTGTTCTCCTTGCTTTAAGGTACCTTGTCGTTCCAGTCGGATTGTGTGATTTCTCAGTAAAATCCTGCCATGGCTTCCCAAGTTGCAGCGGTTTTAACTGCTCTGTTATAGTACACTTGGTTCTCCCTAGTAGAGTCCTCTAGCTTTATCTTCTAGAATTTTTTTTTCCACTTCTCATTCCATTCCAGCCACACTGGCTGTCCTTCCTGCTGCTTTTCGGACACACCGAGAATGCTCTTGTGTTGGGGGTTGGGTATTGTGGCTTTAATGTCCCTATCCTGTGTGTTCCTGCTAAAATGGAAAGATCCAAAAATCTGTGATGTTTCCAACGCAGGAAATATTTCTTCCTCACACGTGTCGGGCAGTGACCAGCTCTACAAGGAGTCCATCTTTCCTGCTGTCACTCTGAACCCTAGGCTAAAGGAACCACTGCCACATTCAGCACGCACTACCAAGGTTGCTTGGAGGGGTGCCCCCACACTGAGCAAGGGCATGGGGGAAGAACATGGCAGCCATAATCTGCACTTATGTCTGCCAGCTTGAGTCCAGTCACCAGACTGAATCCAATGCTAAGGGAGCTGGGACACAAAGTTTAGTGTGGGTCAGGGCCAAGAGAGACCCATCTGCCTCATCTGTTCACACCCACCCCTGTCCTGCCTGTCCTGTCTTACTCTACACATTTGTCTGTCACTTTCTTTAGGCCTATCCCTAGCTATCACCTTCTTAGGGACACCTTGCAGTCATAGTGTAACTCTGATGCCCAGCCTGGGCTCACTCATCTTCATCTGTTTTATTTTTTTCTTTAATCATCGTGTTTCCCCCCCCCTTTACTTCTGAAACTTGTTTCTCTCTTGTGGTGGTTTGAAATTCAGCTCCCATGAGATGTGTGCAAGTGCTGACCTGAGAACCCGAGACTGTGATGTCATTTGGATCTTTGCGGGTGTGATTAAGGGTTATGAGATGAGATTATTTGGGGATGGCCATAGTTAGTCCTAAACCCAATGTCAAGTGTTCTGGGACTAGAAGAAGTCACAGGTGTGTGTGCTGGGCAGGGGGGTGGACGCAAGGCCACATGAGCCAGGCAGAATTTGGAGTTACATAGCCACATCCAAGAATTCCTGGAGCCATCAGGATCTGGAAGAGGAAAGGGAGGGTTCCTCACTAGAACCTGAAGGGATGTGGTCCTACTAACATTTTGATCTTGGACTTCTGTCGGGGTGAGGGAGAGAATGGTAGACACAGAGAGACAGATCCTATTGTATAGCCCAAGCTGGCCTCCCTGTGTTCCTGTCAAATTTACTTCTGTTCTGGGAATACAGATGTTTGTGCCATGCCCACCTGAGACATTACCTTTCTGTGTTAAGTCATTTGGTTTGTGACAATTTATTTCATGAGCCAATGGAGAAGGACACATATTCTCTACTATCCTTGTCTATCCACATCTCTGTCTATCGTTAGATGACCTTCCTTCTTGTTATCGAGCTCTGGCGGTGTCAGGTGACAAGTGTGATGTTAGATATATACCGCTTATACCTCAGTTTCCACATTCGTAAAACAGACATGTCTGCATAAGCTTGGGGAACAATTGTGTGAGACAATGTATAGACACTATCCAGTGTGTGGTGCATCCGGAGGATGTCCTGATAAACAAATTGCTAAGATATAAATAGATTGTGTCAAGATTATGCTTATTCTTTCTTACCTGCTGGATGTTCCAACTTAGCAAGACAACATGATGAATCTCAGTGTTTGTGTGTGCATTTATGTTGAAGATGGAGGACATCAGGTGCCATGTCTCTGAAGGTCACCCACCTTTGTTCACTTGACTTAGAAATTGCTAATTACATGAGGCTAGTTAACCAGAGAGTCCAGGGATCTATCTGCCTGTCTCTGCTCCCAGGGTAGGGGTTGCAAGCATGTGCCCCATGACTGTTTTTTTAAGAACTGTTGGAGTCTGGTTATCAAATTCAGCCTATCGTGTCTGTAAGGCAAGCACTTCACCAATGAACTATGCCCCCAGTTCTAATTTCCCTTTTGACTGTGTATCTGACAGGAACTGTACTCAACGTTCTGCTCGCCTTTGATGGAGCATCGCCATGCATATGATAAGCCCAGAAGGAAAAAAAAGTCAAACTTCAAAAGTTGAAGTACCATTTCTATACAATCATGATTCATGTGGTCATTTTTTAGTCCAGCCATTGGAGGTGAAGATGATCTGTGTATACATTCACTCATAGTTTAGTGCTTAATCAGATGAGTTATGAAAATAATGATAATTACTTAGGATTAATGGGAGGCATAATCAATTATCTTTTAATCTAAAATAGTATTCATCTATCAGAACATTTTTTTTTCACTGAGAATTTCAGTCAAGTAAGCCCTACCTAACCCCCAAATACCCGAATACACTGTTTTATTTGCAGAAATGCTTCTGTATGGCACATGGAATGCATGAGAATATTTCATTGAATATGAGCAAATTGCTGGGAAAACATGGCAAGTTGATTCTGAGAAGCCCAGACACCATGCTGAAGGGCCAGGATGGGTACCACTTCCTACTTCTCTGTCCCTGTGACTTGCTACACCCAACACAGCATATCAAAATTCTGCTGTTTTATGAAAAGAAATGATCTCCCATTGTTTATGTTGTGATTTAGTGTTTAAATATCACATAGTGATACTGTGTGCCACTCAAAGGTGCAACATTCAAAAACATAATTACTCATTTACATACATTAGCATAACATCAAAAAGTCTTAAGCTTCTACCTTAGCACCAAAGGTAAATAAGTAAACCTGAGGGAAGGTCCCTGGGAGGATTAGAAAGGGGCTGGACAGTCCTGATGAGACCTGATAGACTAGGGCCAGAGGCAGGAGAGGAGGACCTTCCCTATCAGTGGATTCGGAGAGGGGCATGAGAGGAGATAGAGGGAGAGTGGGATTGGGAAGGGACTAGAGAGGGGGCTACAGCTCAGATACAAAGTGAATAAACTGTAATTAAGAAAACAATAAATAGATTATTTTAAAAAGGAAGAGGCTGGGTAACAGCCCTGTGAGATGTTGGCCATGAAGGCAGTAAGCAAGCTAAGCTCTAGACAACAAGATGAGTGCCCTTGGTCAGGTGCACTGTTTTGTTCTCAGAATTTCAGAAATTTGTTCTGCCATGTTAATTTTCTTTTTACTTCTCCCACTTGTCAGTGGCAAATTATTGCAGTCCTTGGCTTTGGAGGAGGGCGGAGAGCACGGGGACACAAATCTGAACCCTCACCCTGGCTGAGAGAATCTTGCGTGTTAGCTACCCCAGCACCTGTCCCAGCAGCTTCTGTTCCTCAGGGCTAGTTCAACCCAGAGCCCTTGTAGCTGCTTCCTAGGCCTGTGCAAAGCATATTCCCAGTTATATGGCCAACTTCTTCAGAGGGGCCTCTTGACACACACACACACACACACACACACACACACACACACACACACGGGGCTAGGATGCACACAGGCAAACAGACCACAACCCTGATAGATTTCATTTTCTACCAATAATGTCTCAGCAAGGCAGCCTGTCTATGCGCATACCCGCATTTGTGTGTACAGATGCATAGCTTCGTTTTAGTTATTTAAGGAAGGATATTATTTCAGACCCGTAAACATTGGAGCCTGAGGCAATGATAGTAGCATTTTTCTTCCTTTGAGAGCATAAGTAGGAGGAAGAAGGTAGATTTTTCTGTCTATTCAATAGGCAGCCTATGGCATGCTCCA
>JAQQSO010005925.1:0-11693 GCA_028658305.1 Pachyuromys duprasi
AAGTACACAACAAGGACATTTGCTCAACTATGTTCGTGGCTGCTCTATTTGTAATAGCCAGAACCTGGAAACAACCCAGATGTCCCTCAGTTGAGGAATGGATACAGAAATTGTGGTACTTTTACACAATGGAATACTACTCAGCAATTAAAAAGGAGGAAATCATGAAATTCGCAGGCAAATGGTGGGACCTGGAAACTATCATCCTAAGTGAGGTTTCTCAAAAGCAGAAAGAAACATATGGTATATACTCACTTATATAGACCTATAGGATAGGAAGGTCGTGCTGAAATCTATAATTAGCGCATTTAGAGACAACTATGAACACACTGTGGGGGGACATCAAATAAAAAATGCCAAATTCTTCCTTCACATTTGTGGAGTAAACACCTACTTTTCTTGGTTGTTGAAAATGTAGCCCATATCCCTGCTTCCTCGTGTGGTTTCTAAGAGAGTAGTATTCTAGGATTTGAGGGAAATTTTTCTTTATTTTTCTACATGGAAGATGGTTTTGAAGGAATAAGCGCTTCTCTGGTGACGCTGAAGGCACATATTTCTTTTGAGTGTTTAATAGAGGACTGTTGGGGTATTTTCACGCGCATTACCCAGAACATTCGAGTCAGTGAGACACAGACCACCATCACCCAAAGTAAGAGCTCAGTAAAGTAGGAAGAAGAATGTGACTTTAGTTTTCCTGAGAAACATAAGCTTTAACCCAGGAAATTGAGTGTAGTTAAGAGCCATGTGTGGGTTGGGGCAGCAGGAACCAGTTGGTACCAAGGAGAGAGTGAAAACTGCAGTCAGTGTGCACACAGGGACTCCAGGTGGATCCCTCCTGAGCGCGCTCCTGGTGTGCGATTCTCATCAAGACCTGCAGGCCTTAATCAGGAGTCATTGCCGGCCCTTGGTACCCTGCACTAGGTAGTGAGCCAAGGGCACAGCCACCTGTGACACAGTGCTCTTGGGGTCCTGAGAACTCCAGTGGGCGCAGGGCCATCTACCCCCCTGGGAGCATATTGCTTCTGAATTTACCCGTCAGTCTCTCCTGGATTTGCATCTAATAGTAACTGCTTTCCCAGAACTTCTTACTGCCAACTGGACTTCTGCTTCAGACACTTCTGAATCTTGTCCTAAACTTGTTTGTTCTTAGTTGGCACGTGCTCCAGTATCTTTGATGTGCTAAATGCTAAAGCCCAGTGGCTTTGTTGCGATGGGAGATCCCCAGGGAAGCACACAGGCTCAAATGTCATTTCTTGACTTTGCCTCTGGTTCCTCAGGAAAGCCGTTCTCACTATGTGCTGTTAAAAGAGAAGAAGAAGAAGAAGAAGAAGAAGAAGAAGAAGAAGAAGAAGAAGAAGAAGAAGAAGAAGAAGAAGAAGAAGAAGAAGAAGAAGAAGAAGAATTGTAGTGATAGTGTTGAGAAGGGATCAATCAACTGAGGTCAATTATATTAAGCGAACTTATTCCTGACCTCAATTTGGGGTCAAAGTGAGGATATTAAGCTAAACTGGGATTTTATGTGCTTTGGTTTTGTTATGTGCCCTGAAACAAACACAACAAACAAACAAAAAGGCTTATTTATTTTAGATTGTAATTTCATTCCCTCTTTTCTTGTTGAAGAGAATGCCAGGATTGGCTGCCTATCCCAAACAAGGCAAATGGCATGGTTCTTCTAGAAGGAGCTGGACAGAGGAGGGGAGACTGAAAGGAAGGTGGGGTACCCTGGAGGGAGGAACATGCCTCAGAAAGCAGCCGCTCTCCAAGGAGAGGAAGTGGTTCCACTCCTTACAGGATGAGCCTTCAAATACTTAAGAGCCCAAAGTGGGTTGTCGCCATGGGTTGGTGTTGTTTTGAGAGAGGGGTGGTAGAGAACACACACGATGCTTTAGGGGTTGATGGAAGACCCAGTGTACTGAAGCGAAAGGAACCTAATTTAAGTCGCAGTCCTGACCCACGATGTGTTGCTTTGGGCAAGTTGTCCTGACCTTTCTGGGTTTCCCTTTTCTCATCTGTGTAATGAAAATATTCCTATTCATAGGCCTCCTGCCAGGATAGATTAAGTAGTGTATGTGGTTGCTTTGTGAGCTGTGCTGCTCTGTAAGCATTCATGCTAGAATAGCAAAGATGGTTGCTGTACTATGTTATCCGGGAGAGTGAACAGGAGAACTGTCGCCACTTCCTGCTTCAGACCCCCGAAGCAACTAGATTGTTGGAGACATACAAAATATTAGCCATTGCATAAAATGGCACTTGAGTCCACTTGTTAATTAGATGTTCTAAATTGTCACTGTATAGGAGGTTCATTTCCAGAACTTAGATCTGGAAAGAGTCTCCTCTAACTTCTTTCCCTCACTTCAGGCGCTGCTATATCAAATGAATTAGCTCTGACAGATGGCTCTTGGATTCTGTTTCTAAATTTTTTTAAAGAAGATTTCACAGTTTTCCACTCTAAATTCTTTTAGTAATTTAACAATTCTTGTGCCAAGTTCTTTCTTATAGCTGACCTAAATCTGCTATTTGTAATTTTAAGCCTCCCCTCCCCATCTTGCTTTCTGGAAATAGAGAACAGCTGGTCAGCAACCTTATGCAAATACCCTTTGTATATTTAAAGAAGACTTACTCAGCTTGCCTCCCTCCCTCTACCTCCTCCCACCCTCAGAATTCATCAACTCTTATTATCTGAATCATTCATTGCACAGCTGCCCAGCTTCTCTCCTCTCTCTCTCTCTCTCTCTCTCTCTCTCTCTCTCTCTCTCTCAGAAACTCTGCTGTTTTAGGGAGCTGGGTGCGGTGTGGCATTAGTGGCCACATGGAGCCGGAGAGAATAAAAGACACAGTCCTTTGCTTTGTGTCTATTCTGTAACCTTCTGGTAAAGGATGGATAATTCCTAACAGTGTTCATGGCTACCTGAACATTTATGTCATAAACATGGAGGTTTGCAAGGGTACTCATGGAACATAAGATGCTTTGAAAGCTGTCCATGGTGACTTGGTGCACCCTGCCAGACAGGCCATTAGGCTGCCACTTTGCCAGCTAAAATAACATTGATTGATATCTCTGCTCTGTTGGACCCCATCTTGGAAGATGAGCTTAAGTTCTCCTGGGTGCAGTGCATGTTTGGAAAAAGTCTAATGAGTTTCCTGGTGCCCTGAGAAGAGAGCTTAGAAAGAGCCTGGAGAACTGAGGCCCTGTGCTTTCAGGCCAGAGCTTGTTTGTGTCTTGAACGTGTGTGCTTTTATGTCTCCACAGGTTTACTACCCAGAACTCTTGGTCTGGGTCAGCCAAGAACCGTTTCCATACAAGGCAATGGAGGGAAGTCTTACCAAGGTGAGAGGCCTGGCTGCTGTTTGTAAACACTATTTTCAAGTTTGGAGCATAAACACACGTAAGGAAATAAATCAGGCTTATTTCATTTTCACTGTAATATCCATTGTATAATCCCATAACAATCTACTAATATACTATGCTGATTTGGAAATAACATAGTTTTAAAAACATAACCTAGAGCTGGGCTTAATGGCACACACCTAATGCTAAAACCCAACGGCTGAGGCAGGAGGATTACTAAAAATTTGAGGCTAGCCTGGACTAGATAGTGAGACCGTATCTCAAAACAGGCAAGGCAACAACAGAAAGAACAAAACAGCAAGCAAACACCCCCACAGACAGAAGTCTTAGGACTGTTACCATTCCTGATAACTTCTTGTGACAAAAGCAAATTTTCATTTAAGAATCATTGACTCGGCATGTCAAATGTGTGTTTGACAGATTTTAAATTTGTTTTGATCCTGGTTAGGCAAATTTAAATTTAAATATCGGTGATGAACCCCAAAACAAAACCAAGAAGGTAGGTTAAGGGTGGGTGATGAGGATTCCTTCTCAGTAGGAAATATTGGCTACTGCTTGTGCCTATTTATCAGAGGATAAGGTTTGATTCCCAGCACCCACATGATGGCTCACAAATGTCCGTAACTCCTGTTCCAGGGGATCCGACAGCCTCTCCTGGCCTTGTGGGCACTACATGCTCCTGGTACACAGACACACATTCAGGAAAAACACCCACACTCATAAAATAATATTTTTTAAAAAATCAACATTTCATGTCCTTGAACAGTGGTTCCACATAGATATAATATTGTTGTCATTTTCCTGTATGAGAAGAACTTATTTACAGTAAAGCAGCCCAGTCACCTGGCAGTTGGCATGGAAAGATAGCAATCCTAAGTCGTTTTTAGTCTTTTAGAGGGAATTTCTGAAGGTCAAGTTGAGACTTTTCCAGATGAACAAAAATTAGTGGGACCTGATGAAGTAAACCTGCGCTAGTCTTACAGAGCTGGGGTGGGAAGGAGCCGGAGTACAAGAGCCAACCCTTTGCTGTCACCTCACTCCTTTCTTCTCCTCTTCCTCATTATCATCATCATTGTTGTTATCATTTCAGTGGTGCTGGATATGGAATACATGCTAGGCACATATTCTGCCACTGGGCTACATGCCTGACCCTTTAAAATTCCCCTGATGCTGCTAAGGATGGAAAAGAAACAGTATTGTTAACTCTTACCTCAGTCAGACCTCCCCACATCCCTTTTCCATACTGGCAATATCAACTAAGGGGTAAGACCAGATGAAGTTCCTCAGTAAGGCGTGAGGTCAGTGGTCCTTGCCTTCACTCCTTGCCTACAGTAAAAGCATGCTCCAGGGTGGGCACAGTAAGTTGTAGGACCCACACCTTCAACTATTCTGTCATATCTTCCCTAAATATGAAGTGGTATTTTAAGCATGATACAAAACAGTGGTAGTCGAAGAAGAGGACTGTGATCTAGTAAATCCAGACTCCAAAAAGGAGGTACAGAGAGCCATATCTCTCTGGGAGTTCCTCCCTTTTAAAGGTGCTTCAGTTTGTTGGCCTCAGGGATTTCAGTAGCCCGCCTCTGCATGACCTACTGCATGGTCTGTTGTCCATATTACTTTGGTGTCTCCCATAGACCAAGTTAATTAAGGGCAGATTGGGTCTGGACTATTTTTGTTTCTGTTTCTCTCTGTAGAGTTCAAATCCAGTAGTGAGTGATGAGCAGAACAACAGTAATGAGTGATGAAATACATGAGTGCTTTCGTACCACAGAAGGGAGACATATATATACATATATATGTGTATATATGTAACATACATATAAATATATATATACAAACATATATATATATACAAACATTATTTATATATATTATTTATACACACACACACATACATAGAAGTACTAAATTCAGATCTGAAATACTCCAGTTTTTGTTTCTTCAGGAGACAACTCTTTCCTAGCTTTCAGTTTTCATTTTATAGTGTGTTTTTCATGGAGGTCAAAGGTTAGTGGGACTGAGTCTCATCAACTGAGATACAGCAGTGTGCTAACTTTGGAACAGTTTCAAGGCCACGCTAACTGCTCAGATGAGATGGTGACATTCCTTGGAAAATATCAGTGGATTTTTTTTTTCTAACTTGTATACCAAAATTTCAAGATTGAAATCGTTTTCCTAACTGCACAGTTCTTCCATGCAGACAACTTCATTGCTTTAAACACAAATACTTAAAAACTGCAAAGGCTATTTTTTTCCCTAAGAAAGTACCCCAGATTAATGGTTTAGTTAAGAAAGCCCCCTCTCTTTACTGTGTGAGCGCGTGTTGAGGCTTTCACGTTAGTTGTCCAGTGGGCCCCAGGGTCCCCCCTCTCACTGCTTGGTTTTGGTAGAGGCCGCAACCCTGGCAGCCTCCTTCTGTGTGTTGGCAGAACAGCATGGCGGTGGTCATCAGCCGTCAGTCGGGCTGATCATCAACTGCAGGAGGAGAGACGTGAAGAGTCCTGGGCTGCCCGGGCCTCCGACCCTCCGGTTTCTAGCTCTCTTTTCTACAGCTGCTAAATGGGATTCCTGTACATTGTGTAACCCTCAGACATTTCCATCTTGGGTACCATTTTAATTCTGACCATTAGCACACGTATGAAGTGTGCCGATTGCTTATAGAGTAAAGCTCACATAGAGAAAACTTATGCATTGTGATATATTTGAAAGTATTTTTTGGTGTGTAATGGAAAATAGACTACTGTCAGCCTTCTATCAACTCACTCATTGAACAATTTTGAAATATATATATGGGTCTGTATAGATGCTCAGTGGTTAGGAAAACCTTTTCATGCAGAGAACCTGGGTTCAGTTCCTGGAACCCACATGTTGGTACACAACCATCTGGAACTCAATTCCAGGGATCCATTGCCCTCTTCTGGCCTCGATGGGCATCAGGCACACATGTTTTACACATACATACGTGCAGGTAAACACTCAAAAAATTTAAAAATGTATTGGCACTTTTATGTATACTCCTAACCCAGCTCAATCCTGGGTCCTGTCTAGTATTAGCAACTGTCTCCAGAGATCTGACTCTGAGGAATAATACCACCACTGTGAGAGAAACACTTGACTCTACACAAACAGAGGAAAGCCGGTCTTCAATTGCTTCATCACTCCCTGGACTAATATTTACATTCAAGAGAATAGTGTTAATATCTAAACTGTTTGCAAATTAGCAAAATTTCAAGGATAAGACATAGGTAGGAGACTCAAAAAACTCTAAAAATGGCTTTAAAAGTGTGAATAAGTGTATCTTTGTGTGTGTCTGTCTGTCTCTCTGTGTACTCCCTGCAGGGAAGACTTCCTGTGCCAAAGGAAGTGAACCGTAAGAAGACCAATGAGGCGGGCGCTGCCTCCCCGACCCCACCGGGCAGCCACGAGCCCTGCTCCCCAAACACCAGTTACCTCCACTGTTTTTAATTGTAACACCTCCATTTGTATTACATATGGTGTGTGGGGTTTTGGTGAGGTCTTGGTATCATATATGGGATTTTTTTTTCTGTGTAATTCATCAACTATAAGAAGAAACTATGGGACTCTAAGCCTTGCTTTAGAGATTTTACAGTGGACAAATAGGTATCATCAAACCAGTTTTTAAACCATTCTGACTCAAGTGAAAACGCTCAGAATTTCACACTGTGAATCCACGTTTACAACCCCTACAGGTGGGCCTTCAGGCCTGGTTCGCTACAACAATGTCTTCCACAACTCAAACTCCCACTGCGCTCACACGACCGGTCCACTTCTGCCGTTCATCATTACAGCTCCTGACTGCGTCTTGCAGAGGCTGAGAGTCCCCCCCCCCAACACTTTTATTTTTTCATTTAGATGTAACAAGCCTAGTAGTTTATGTTCATCGATTGTCTGTATATCTCTATATTTTATCCATGTACTCTTTTGATGTATAGAAGTAGTTTGAAACTCATCGTTTCCTTGTGGTAAGTGACTGAGATGCTGCCACAGGACCTGAGACACTGATGAATGGTGCTATTTTGGACTTTTCAACATGCTCCTTGGCGAGGTAGCTCTGATGGAGTTATTTTTATTTCCATGTTCTAAGAAGGGTGTTGGTACTCTGTTTCCCCGGGTTGTTCTCTAGACTGGATTGACTTGTCCCCCTTGTGTCTTCAGTGTGGCTTTCTTCTTCAGCGTCGTAGGTTGAGCGGATGCTACCAAGAGCGTGAGAGGCTGTCCTCTCGTGGCCGGCCCCAGTGGACTGGCAGTCACGGTAGCGGGAGCAATCACAAAACTGTAATTTACCTACCAGAACTCTTCCTTCCCGCAGCCTCACCTGCCTGACTTAGAAAAAGAAAAGCAATAATTTCCCAGGCATTTCTGAGGTGTCTCTTTGGATTCTCTTCATTTGACTGGATATTTAGGGGGAGTAAAGGTCCACTCTTTTTTAATAAGTGCCATGTGGAAAAAAAAATCCAAAGTACTGGTATCTGAGTAGGAATTTGAAAATTATACCTTTCCCAAAGTTGAAGTTGGAAAAGTGTTTTTACAAAAATGATGATGATGATGATGAAAGGCAAAACACTTTTTGGGGAGGTTTTGGTAAGCAAGGTGTAGATTTTACATTTTTGTCCTTGCTCCTAATGAAATGGATAGACAAACATAAAATCCGATGATGCCATCTCTCCACGGAATGTTGTTGTGTTAGCCAGACTGAAAGCCCACCTTAATTTTTATACACGTCTTTAGCTCTTCCTTTGACAGGGCAGGCCTTGTTCTGAACTGTTTGCGCTTCGACTGTTAAAACACCAATGACGCATGCACTGTACCTCTTCGTTCTCTCCTCGCTCCCCCTCTGGCCTGAGTTTCTTGTGCATATCCTCCCCGCCCCCACCTTTTTAGGATAGATATATCAGCTATGTACATAGAGCAAGAAAACAGTATTGTGCATTTGTGGCATTTATGTAGAGTTGCAGTTGTGCTGAAAACGCAGGCTTTTGTAACATGTGGTCCTTACTGTTGCTCTCATAAGTACCCAATGTATTTTAGCTATTTTAGTAATATTTGTTCAATAAATATGCAAGCTGTAATGTAACTGTGCTTTGGCTCATCATTGCAGGGTCATACTTTTAATGCCTAGGTAGATTCTTGCAAATTTTGTGTTTCCAGGATATCTCAAGTCAGGCCAAGTGTCATAAGGGGGAAGCAGATTTGCCTTTCAAAATTTTTCTCTTTTGACAGTTTTATGAGTTGAAGGGCGGGGTAGGGGCTCATTAAGATGGTGTTAGCAGCATTGCCTTGGTCACAAAAGAGAATTAAGTGCAAATACCTTCACTTCTAAACATTTCCCCTCTTTAGGGCATTCCCACACACCTCAAAATGCCCTTTCTCACCCCTTCCTTACCATTAAACGGCACTCTGTGAAGTGTTTTCACCTTTGCAAAGACAAGAGCCTTACATTTGTGAGAGGACTCAATTCGAAACAAATGTTTAAGCCACTTACGTGTAGGCATGCAGTCACCCCGAGCCCTGTGGGTATGAGATGCCATCATCACAGCCCTTTGGAAGCCTTAAGTGACTCCAGAAACTGGAAAGGGCAGGGGTTCATGCTCCATGCGTTGCTGTACATAGAACCCAAGGTTAGTGCGTGCAAGGCAAGCCACTCTACAGCTGAATTATATTTCCAAATCTCTCTTGATACATGCTTTAGGAAGACAGAAGTTATGTGGACTTCTAGGCATCTCTGCAGAGAGACCTGTGAACATAGAGACTGGGGTGTCCAGCCAACAGCCCAGGGTGTGGGCGTGGCTCTCCAAACCCTAGCCAGAATATCAAGTGGATCTAGGCCCCATTTGTCATCTTAGTTGCAAGGGCATACTAAAAACCACCAGCTAAACTACTCCAGAATTCCTGACCTGTAGGACCTGTGGGATATGAAAGTATATAGTGCAATAGGCAAAAATGTAGTTTCGATCTCTTTAGTAGCAACAGATAATTAAGATGGAAGGAAATAAAATGACAGAGATGCCAACCTGATTGCCCAGTCTCATCATCTTTTCATATTCTTAGTTTAAGGAAGGCAATAAAGCAGAGCATATCCCCTTATAGCTGTGACACTCCTCCAAGCAAAGGGAGCTTGTTGAGGGAGGAAAATAGGATTGTTTATAAGTGAAAAGGTAATCAAGTCAAAAGAGGCCTTCCCTTATATGAGAGGCAGCAACCTCGGGGCTTGTATTTAGGAGCCAGTATACCTCACCTGAAATGTACACATATACACAGGGGGGGCGGTGGGGAGAGGTCTAGGAACAAACCCAAGTGCCTATGATCTAGTCTTAACCCTCACCTTTGTCCTGGAATGGTGTTCACACCTATAATCACAGAAGTAAGGAGTCTAAGACAAAAAGGGTTATCATCAGTTTGAGGCCAGCCTGGTTTACACAGTGAATTCTAGGTCAGCCTGGTATACAGTATGAGACCAGAAAAAAAAAAAATACGAAAGAAACTAGAAAGCAAGCAAACAAACAACTCAAACCAACCAGCATCATATTCTGTTCATGTGAACCATCCACTGAGTATAGCCTATGGCTACAGGGTAGGAAATAAAGTCAATCCCTTAAAATGGGGAAAACTAAAGAATTTGGGGAAATAACTTTTGTTTTTGTTTGTTTGTTCGTTTTCTTGAGACAGGGTTTCTCTGTCTTGGCTGCCCTGGACTCAATTTGTACACCCGGCTGGCCTCAAGCTCATAGAGAGATCTGCCTGCCTCTGCCTCTGCCTCCCTGAGTGCTGGGATTACTGGCATGCGCCACCACACCTGTCTGGGGGACACAATTTTGAAACAGTATACCATCTCTCATAAAAGAACTCGGGGTTTATTGTAGACTAAGGAATGAATTACAGGAAAAGCTGAAACCTGGAATGGCAGGTGCTTCCTTCAACTGAAAGTTCCTGAAGCCCCGTAAACCACGGTTACGATGAGGGCATCCAGAACTAAGCTGGGCAGCGGAGGTTCCATTTACTAATCGAAGCACTGCTCACCTCACAGGAAATAGCTATCGCCAGTTGTAAAAACAGAGAAGTTGGAATACGTGATGTTTACAGTTCTGAGGAAAATCTATTGTGTTCTACAGGGGTCGCTGAAAGCAGCCCCTTCAGCCTCCATAAAGCTTAAGACGGTAGGTGGTTGTCCCTGCCCACCACTGTAAACGCACGGGCATCGTGCCAGGAGCAGCCACGGACCTGCTGGTGGCTAATACCTGACATGGCAGTGCTAAGAATTTGAAGGCTACTTGGGGTTAAATAGGAGCCCCAAGCTTTGATTAAACACCAGACACAAAAAGTGTTGCCATACTGCACTGGACTGCAGATGACCAACCGGACCAGGTAGAATCTATTGACCGCGTTAGTTTGTCTGCCATGTGTTATTTAGAATGTTGGCTGGTTACCCATGCTTAGAAACTGAGAGACTCCATGTAAATGTCTAGGTAGAAAAATGGAAGCTGTAAGGAGAGGAGAATGGCGTTCAATGGCAGACTCTGTCTTAGATGAGGGTTGCCTCCTCCCTCACCTGACCCTCACCACCTCTGTCCTCACTCCCTGCCTCATTCATTTCTGTCACTTCCCTCCGCTGGAAAGGCAGTTTGCAACATTAATCTTCTGGGTATACGGGGCAGTGGTGCACTTGTTTTACTAGCAAAGGGTCAGGAACCTTTCTCCATACTTTTTGTTTGTCAGAGGAACTTGTTGCAGTAGCACTAATTTCAGACTAGAAACAAGAACCTCCATGCTGATCCCACAGCCTGCCTACTGTACATCTGTGCCTCCTTAGGCCTTCTTTGGAAATGTTCAGTAATCCTCCTCCAAGCACCGAGATTCACTTAAAAAAAAAGTGTTGGGTTGGTTTGGGCATGGATATATAAGTGAAGAAGAGATTCATGAAGTTCAAACTGGGTATGTGGCAGCTTCCCAAGGATGCTGATGGCTGGCGTTAAGAACGTTTGTTTTAATTGCTGAGTAGTATTCCATTGTGTAAAAGTACCACAATTTCTGTATCCATTCCTCAACTGAGGGACAGCTGGGTTGTTTCCAGGTTCTGGCTATTACAAATAAAGCAGCTACGAACATAGTTGAACAAATGTCCTTGTTGTGTACTTGAGCATTTTTTGGATATATGCCTAAGAGTGGTATAGCTGGGTCTTGAGGAATCACTATTCCTAATTGTCTAAGAAAGCACCAAATTGATTTCCAGAGTGGTTGTACAAGTTTGCATTCCCACCAGCAATGGAGGAGGGTTCCTCTTTCTCCACAACCTCTCCAGCATGCGTTGTCACTAGAGTTTTTGATC
>JAQQSO010005926.1:0-11691 GCA_028658305.1 Pachyuromys duprasi
TTATGCCGATTTCTGGGCATTTGTTTATATATAATCAGGGAGCTGTTTGTGCTTTAAGGCTGTACTTCAGTCTGAATCTGTCAATCTCTTGTGTCAGGAGTATTCTTCAAGAAGATCAGGGATTTCCGGTGGTTTGTGGTGTGTGTTTTGTCTGGGTTGATCTCTGTTGTGGGCTCTGTGTGCCCAGCTTCATGCTCTGTGCTAGAAGCTGTGAGCACTGCAGGCTGGTCACCCCTTGGTCTGGAGTCTTTAGTCCTCACTCTGTGCTAGAGTCCGAGTGTCCAGTTTTGAGATGTCAGCTGGGGGCTGTGCACTCTGCCCTGGGCTTGCTGCTAAGGGCTCTCTCCTGGAATGGAGATTTGGCACCTCCTTCTGTGCCAGGGGCTGTGCACCATGGTCTGAGATGATATTTAGGGCACACACAGTGGGTTTGGGTTGGTGTGCATCCACTGTATGCAGGCCTGTCTGAAATGGTGCCAGAGGCCTTCTCTGTCTGGCCCGTGGACAGACACCTGAACTGGGGTTTTTGCTGGCAGATGCGTGCCGTTTTTGCCCTCAGTGTGCGGTCTGGTCAAGATGGTCCCAGGTTCCTCTCAGCCACGGGTTGAGACAGAACTCGGGTTCCTCCCAGTTCCACTGGCGGACTCACACACTGACCCCCCAATCCACTCAGTCTGCAGGGGTTCCGATGATCGGTTTGTGCCCGCCGCACACCCGCGAGTCGAAGCAGAACCCGGGTGCAGTGCGAGGTCGCAGGGCACAATTCAGCAAAAATGACACCCGGTTCCTCCCAAGACTGCCCGCGAGACTGTGCGATCCAGTCTACAATGGCGGGTGCGGGAGCCCAGCGCAGCTGCTTGTTCAGATCAGAGCTGTGCGCCGCTGGTCACCTGGAAATTTCTCCAGGAAATAACTGGGTGTCTCTAGGGTTTTCCCACTTGATTTTCTCACCGTAGGAGTTCCGCTCACCTGGCACTCACAATGCTGGCGTTTTCGGTCCCAGAGTTCAGTCTCCTGGTCGCTGCATTGTTTCTGCTCTCCTACTCCTCAGACACAGTGTTCTCTCGTGGAAGCCATCTTGGATCCCCCCTCTGGCAGTAACACAGTGGAATTCAGTTCAGTGCAATTCTGCTCCTGTAGTTTTGTCAGTCAGTTGAAAGTCAATGAGTCGATTGTGGACATTATTGTGGTCTCAAACTTTCTGGATATCACCTGATTTAATTCTCCAGATATTGGAGACACAGGTTTTGTTTAGATGTTCTGTACTCGTCACTGGTGTGGCATAGTCTACAGTGTGCATGTGCTGTGGATCTCAGATGCAGCACACAAGAGGCTGACTTTCTAAACATGGATTTGATGATACAATGCTCAGCTTGAAATCATTAGCACTTTTGAATGTCCCTTCTGAATCAATAATTTATCTTTCATTGTGAATCATCTAAAAAAAAAGGTAATGATGCAATTTCTAATGCTGTTCACATAAACAGATTTGTGAGATAGTTCTGAGACCAAATTTTCTCAAAATGGCTCTGCCTGGGGTCTAAATGTCCATAAATATGAATGATGTCGTGGAATAAAAGACAAAACTATAATTATATGTTTATCACCTCATGTTTATCGCAGGGACTGTGGATTTCAGATGATGAGCCCCAGGAAAGAGAGTAACAAAGTTTCCTCCAGGATTAAGGAAGAACCTTGGGGAAAAGAGGAACCATGAGTGTTCAAGTAGCCTCTCCCTTGCACAGAAAAATAAAAGCAGGTAGGAACACATGAATGCTCATTTGATATGCTGATTTGCATGACACTTTTCAGTCCACAGTACACTTTGATTTTATTCTACTGGCTTCTGAACATTTCACTTCTCATGGCCAGTTTTATTCCTTCCAGCTGCTTTTGGAGAATAAAGCAGAATGAAGAAAAGGATGTAGACTTAATGACAGTTTGTTTTTTCTACCGCAGGACAGTACATTCACCTATGGAGAAAGAGTATTTCAGCAACATCCTGAATACACTGTAAGTGTGTTTGTAATTTCCTTTTAAATACCATCATGAGTATATCACAACGGGTCTGAAGATAAGGGATAGAACAAAGCTCTGAGGCCTCTGTTTTGTTCTCCCACTACTCCTACCAAGGAACAACCTGAAATTCTTTTAGAGACTCAACGCTCTTTTATCACTTTAAATTATTCCATAGAGTGTTTTGTTTTTCTATTAGTTAGCCTCATGATTGCAAGGCTAGAAGTTGAATAAACATAGGGCTCTCTACCATGATCCACAGCAAATAGCTCTCCCGTTGACAGTTACCAAGGCATCATAGCCAGTGTTGTCTTTTAAAAAGATACTCCACACTATTTCAATCAGGATCGACTAGAAAAGGTACAATTAAATAACCATAGAGGTGTGCTAACATTTTTCTGTCCCTGTAGAGCTCTTAATCTGTAATGTTTGGGCCATGCCTATGTACATACAGCTTTCACATAGATGTTCAGTTACTCCCTGAAAGGCTCTGCATGTGGTCATTCATGTCTTCTGAACCTTCATCAAGAATGGTAGTAGGAGATCTGTCCAATGTGAACTTCAAACATGTTCTTATATCTCCATCTTAACCTGTATACAAACACAGCCACTGGCTTTTAAGTACTACAAAGCTCAGTTCTCCATTCTGTCCTTAGAGTAAAGAAGAAACATTTGGACTGTAAATTTTTGTTTGAAAAGTGAGGCTGTCACTAATAGTGGTGACTACTTACTTCCCTTGTCACTTGCCTAAAGTGACATTTGTGACATGTGTAATTAGCAACACTTGACAATAGGAATAGAGTTTCCTAGAAGCTCATCTCTGACATTATTTGAGAATCATGTGTCTTCTCTCCTTGTGACTAAGTTGTTTATTCTCTGATACTTATATCACATTTACCCTTTATGATTCTCTTTCAGGAATTTTACAAACTGAAATTGCTTATTTTACCAATGTGGTTAATGTATACATTTTGTTTTTGTGGATTTATGGTAGTTGTGTTCCAACACAGTATGTTGGACTACTAGGCCACTCTGACAGCTCAAAAAACTGATGTGTCTTAAGTATAGAAAATATTTGAGTCACACAATTTCTAAACTCAAATTCCTTTTGTATGTAGATGAAATTTTCAAATACAATATTACTATATGATAATAAAGCATATTGTAGTATGTCTTAATTTTGTGGACAAAGACACCACAATGTAAAAGGTCTAAGAAGAAAATATATTTTATTTAACTTTGTGTGAACCGTTCAGAAGGAAGGAACGTGATTTATGTTTATTGGTCAGATGATATGAAAAGACTAGGAAGAGGCAGGATTGGTTATAATTTTCATAAAGAGAAAGAAAAATGTTATGTTATATTCCAACTGAATTTTTCCCATTTTTGTTAAAAACATATCATAAAGATTTCCCATCTGATTTACTCTTTATAATCTTTTATTTTAAAGACATGGAATATTGGCACATACAAACCTCCCTACAATTTCGAGAAGCTACTATGTCTCAGTAGGGTGATAATGTTCTGTTAGTGTAGCCAGAGTTAGTAAAGAGATATTTTCATATGAAAACACATTGCTCAGATGTATCAAGCATAAATCCCATCCCCTTGTAGAAATTCAATAGGTGGAGGACACTGAGAAGCTTGCACATACCCTTAATCTGTTCATGCATACCTGCAGAAGGAATATCTATGAGCATTTGAAGCCAGACTAGTCTAGACAAAAACACTTTCAAAGAGCATAGGACCAATTACATTCATATTGGATTTATGAGCATTGCTTATGTCCATACACAAACAAGCATACAGAAATATTTTTAAAATTAATGTATTTGATTATTCATTTTACATCCCAATCATAGACCATCCTTCCTCTCCTCTTAATCCCACCCTCCCTCCTCTTTCTTCATCCACCATCCACCATCCTTCATTCCTCAGAGAAAGGGAGACCCCTACTAACACAACACAATTTACCAAGTCACATCAGGACTGACCCTCTTCTTTGGTGGCCTAAAAAAAGCAGCCACTGCTTTTTTTTCACCAGGGGAAAGTGATCAAAACCAGTAAAGAGAGTCCATGTCAGAGACAGCCACTGGTTCCCTTATTATGGAACCCACAAGAAGCATGAGCTTCCCATGGACTACAACTCTGCATAGTATAGGTCCTATCTATACATGGTCCTTCTCTGGTGCTTCTGTTTCCTCAAGCACATCTGAGCCCTGAGGATTTGGCTTGGTTGGTCTTCTTGTGGAGCTCCTGTCACACTCAGGTCCATCTATCCTTCCCCCGAGTTTTCCTCAAGACTTCATACAAGTCAAACAATGTTTGGCTGTGAGTCTCAGCTTCTGTTTTGATCCACTGATGGATGGATCCTCCCAGGAAACAGCTGTGCTAGGCTCAGTGTGGACCAATCATTGCTTGCACATTCCCTAAATCCCTGTACCCTCTTTATGCCTGCACTTCTTGTAGGTGGGATAATTTTTGGATCAAAGGTTTTGTGGGTGGGTTATTGTTCCCCTCCCTCCACTAGGAGTCCTTATTGGCTAGAAGATATTCACTTCAGTTTCTGTGTCCTCTTCTAAGAATCTCAGGTAGAGTGCATGTTTTCCCAAAATCCTACCCTGTTTTACTTCTCCAGCCTTAGAGACATGACTCCACCCATGGTTTCTCTTCTCTCAGCAGGCCCTCTCTCCTCCCACCCCAACTCTCCCAATGTCTGATCTCTACACTCATTTATCTCTGTATTCCCTCTCATACCTTCTCTCCTCTCCAGCATCTTCTGCAGCTCTGTTTTCCCTTCTAAGTGAGATTGAAGAATCCTCACTTGGGTCCTACTTGTTACTTATTTTCTTTGGGTATGTGAAGTGAAGTATGTTTATCCTGTACTATATGGCTAAAATCCACTTATGGGAGAGGACATACCTTGTGTGTCTTTCTGGGGCTAGGTTAACTCACTCAGGATTATCTAGTTCCACTCATTTGACTGTACATTTTATCATTTCCTTGTGTTTAGTAGTTGAATCATATTTCATTGTGTAAATGTACCACTGTTTCTTTATCGATTCTTTGGTTCAGGAACTTCTAGGTTGTTTCTGGATTCTGGCTATTACCAATAAGGCTGCTATGAACATAACTGTACACATGTCCTTTTACTGTGGAAGAGCATATTTTGAATATATGGTCAGGAATGGGATAGCCGGGTCTTGAAGGTAGAGCTTTTCCCAGTTTTCTCAGGAAGTGACAGATGATTTCCACTTCAGACATACAGCTTTTTAAAAATGCATCTCTGGGGGCTGGCAGGTGGCTAAGAGGTTAAGAGCATGGCTGTTCTTCCAGAGGTCCTGAGTTTAAATCCCAGCAATGGTATGGTGGCTCACAACCATCTATAATGAGTTCAGGCTGCAGGTGTACATGCAGGCAGAACACTGTATACATAATAAATAAATCTTTTTTAAAAAATGCATCTCTGCTGTGTGATATACTTTAAAATAGATCACTAAAAATATTTTCTGCCTCCAAATATAAATTATAAAAAAATTAAGCAACATGAGGATTGATATGAGGGAATATGTTAAATATATTGCCCACAATTATAATGAATTGGTAGTACAGGAGGAAATGTTGCCCCTGAAAATTTTCTTTGTCTTCATCACTCATTCTTGCACTACCCCAACAAGTTTAGTTGATTTTAAAATAAAGGCTCACATACCATGTCTATTTTACTCATGGCTAAATAATTGTGAAATGAGTGCTGTTTGATTAAAGCCTATGGCCTTGTCTTTACCTTCTGAGCAATCACTCAATAAACACAGATGCAGAACACTTCCTGCCAAAGATGTTTATGGAAGATGAACTCTCATGAAACTTTTTAGCTTTTGCAACATTCCAGATTCTTACATCATCCCAAACTCTCTATACAGGACATTTGATGCAAACTTGGGCATAGGATCCGATATCATCAAGTATGGAATAGTCATTATATTGATGGCAAATTATCATATATAGATTTCTGAACAAAATAATTATTGTATCCTTTTACAGAACACCAGCTAAAAACCAAGTTTGCTCTAGCCTTGGCTTTTTCCATGGATGAAATCAACAGAAACCCTGATCTTTTGCCAAATAAGTCCTTAGTATTTCAATCACCAGGTTGCAAAAGCTTGTCATACTTACACAGTCTCATTCCTTTTTCTGAACAAAATCATGATATTATTCCTAATTATGACTGTGACCTAGATATGAAGTGTAATATATTGCTTACAGGACCAAATTGGGCAGCATCTGTGTTATTTCACACAATCACGTACAACTATGCATCTCAGCAGGTGAGATTTTTGTTGGGTGTAAATGAAATGGGCTTCATTGGTGGAATTAACCAGGTGTTTAAAAGAGTGTAAAAGAAAAGACTGGCTTTACTGGCCTTGTGTCAATCTATTTAGTTCAAAGGTATTATACAAAGAATTGATGGGGTTCCTATATTTCCTTGTGTGAAATGGGGATAAAGGGAGAAGTAAAAGCTAAGGAGGATTTCTAGAACTGTTTACCAAATTTAAAAAGGTGTTTTCAAGTTCTTAAGAGTGCATGCTTCCTTATATGCTGCTTCCTGTGCCCTAGGTTCTTCAGCTTACTTATGGACCTTACCATCCTATCCTGAGTGATCATGAACGATTTCCCTCTCTGTATCAGATGTCCCATGAGGATTCATCTCTTGTCCTGGCCATGGTCTCCTTCTTACTTTACTTCAGCTGGAACTGGGTTGGGCTGGCCATCTCAGACAATGATCAAGGTATACAATTTCTCTCGTATTTGAGAAGAGAAATGGAAAAGAATACAGTCTGCTTGGCCTTTGTGAACATGATCCCAGGCAACATGCGGCTATACATGTCAAGAGCTGAAGTGTACTACAACCAAATCATGACATCATCTGCAAAAGTGGTTATCATTTATGGTGACACAGATGGTACTCTATCTGTGAGCTTCAGAATGTGGGAATCTCTAGGTATACAGAGAATATGGGTCACCACCTCACAGTGGGATGTCACTACAAGAAAGAGAGATGTCACACTTGACTCGTTGTATGGGAATATTGCTTTTGCTCACCACCATGGGAAGGTTTCTGGTTTTAAAAATTTTGCCCAGACACTGAACCCTCTCAAATACTCAGACAAGTATCTGGCAAGGCTGGAGTGGATGCGCTTTAACTGTGAAGACTCAGCAGCTAACTGTAAGACACTGAAGAACTGCTCATCCAATGCCTCGTTGGAATGGCCAATGTTACAGACATTTGACATGGCCTTTAGTGATAGCAGTTATAACATATACAATGCTGTGTATGCTGTGGCCAATGCCATTCATCAAAAGCTTCTTCAACAGGTAGAAGATCAGCTCGTTGGCAATAGAAAAGGACATGAATTTGGCTACTTGAAGGTAGTGTTTCTTTCTTTGAATCATATTTGGTCTCATCAATGCCACAGTTTTTAATGATCTCTCAGAGTGTACTGGGAAATGTTTCCCAAAAAAATTAGATTTCTAAGCATGTTTTCTGCTGACAAAGTAACTCTAGAGATTTGAGAGTTCTCTAATACAAATGCAGTAGAATTGGATTTTTCAATAAATATCGGTGATTCTGCCACAAAGCACCTAAGTATAATCAAACCTGTGCTAATCTTAGACACATAATCTGTCCTTCCCCATTTTTCTTTTCCATGATGAGAAGATGAATGTTTGTTCACTAATTTCAAACTCGAGTTAATAAGTTTAAAAGATAGTTTTCTCAACTTATTCTGTCCCAATTACAGTCTCTCGGGACCTTCCTCAAAGGCTGAGGGTAATTCACAGAGAAGAGTGCTCAGTTCAGTGCATAGAAGTATGTTCATCTCTTTGAATGAAAGCTTCTCACTGTGTATTTCTGTTTCTATGTATGTATAACTGGTGTGTGTGTGTGTGTGTGTGTGTGTGTTTCTGTCCTTTGGACTCTCTGTTGTCTGTCTGTGGAACTGAGCCAAAATTTGTCTGTTTCAATGTTTCCCTTCATTTTGTTTCTGTATTTGTGTATTTTTTTCTGAGGATTTTTGTCAGTGCATGAATCTGTGTGTTTTGTGTGTTTCTGTGTTTCGACTTGCATAAACTTGTGTGTGTTGCTGTTGTTGTTGTGTGTCTGTCCATCTATCTTTGGATATTGTAAGCATTTATTTGTCTTTGTGTCAATGTCTTCCTGGTAAGTCTGTGTATTTTCTATGTCTCCCAGTGTGTATCTGTCTGTGCATATCTCTGTGTGTGTGTTCTGGGTTTATGTACTCAGGTGTCTGTTTGGGTACATGTTGTCTGTCTGTTTGTGCCTGAATGTTCATATCTGTGCCTAGGAAGGTATGCTGATGTGTCTGTACATTAATGTAAGCCTATATTATTTATGAATCTCTATATGGATGTGACTCCTCTGGGTGCAGATGTCTATTTCTGTGTGTGTGGGTTGCACATGTATGTTTCCTGTCTACATGTATGTCTATGATTGAGTTTGTTAGTATCCTTTCAGAGAACTAAAATTCTGCAAACACTAGAATTAATCAATTTATTATTTTGCTTTCATTGAGATTTTCCCCTGGATACCTTCAATAAAATTGTCTTTCAAAAGGAAACAGAATGCATTTTCTCACACTGAGGAAGAACATATAGACTTCAGAATGGTGCCTATCTTTTAGAGGTGCTCCTTCATGATAAAGACCCACATTACTAGTCCTACTGGAGACAAAGTGAACATGAACCAAAAAGAAAAACTTCGGAAAGAGTATGACATCTTCCACATTAGGAATTTCTAACACTGCTGTGGACTTAAGGTGAAGATAGTAAGTTTAGCCCATATATTTTCACATGCTCAACAGCTCCAGTTGTCTGATGACTTCATGGAGTGGGCCACAGGAAGTAGACAGGTGGGCCTTAATAACTGTACTGAATTCTATAACATAGCAGTAAATGCTGTGTCTTTAGTGGCTCCATTTAGGCTTTCTTCTAAGAATAAAATGAGATAAATTGTTACATAAGTAACCTACTTCTAGCTTCCTCTATTTATGTTACTTCATTACTTGGATGTGACATTTTTAGTTCTTTGCAGATTTTAAACATACAACACATACAGTATACATAATTATTTCAAAACCTGATTTTTTAGTAAGACTATGAAACTATTTTTGACCACTCATTGATATCATTTTCAGGAAAGCCAATGGGAAGTTTAGCCTTCATGTGGGTTCCTGGAGAGTGTGTTTTCGGAGCTATTTCTAACATGGAATTTGTTGCCTGCTTTTGGATCACATCCTCCAGGAGCACTGCCTTGCTTGGCCTCAGGGGGGAGAATATGCTCAGTAGGTATGTGACTTGATGTGATGGGTAGAATTGATATGGGGGAAGGAGGACTCCCATTTCCAGGGGAAAACCGAGAGTATGCAGTGGAAAAAGAGGGAAGAGAGACTCAGAGGAGAGGAGGGAGGGGCATCCTTGGAATGTAAACTAAATAAGCTGAAATAAAATTTAAAAATATCTCCCTCAGTTGATGAATGGATACAGAAATCATGGTACTTTTACACAATGGAATACTACTCAGCAATTAAAACCGAGAAAATCATGAAATTCAAAGGCAAATGGTGGGACCTGGAAACGATCATCCTGACTGAGGTATCCCAAAAGCAGAAAGAAACACTTGGTATAGACTCACTTATATAGACCTATAGGGTAGGATGGACATGCTGAAATCTATACACCTAGGGTAGATAAGCAAGAAGGAGGACCCAGGGTCGGATGATCAATCATCGGTTAGATGGACAAATGGGATGGACACTGAATGTAGGAGTAAAGAAGCAACAGGACAGGAGCCTACCACAAAGGGCCTTTGAAAGACTCTAACTAGCAATTCATCAAAGCAGATATTAAGACTCACAACCAAGCCATTGCCAGAGTGTAGGGAATCATATGAAAAAATGGGGAGTTAGTAAGACTTGGCAAGGACAAGAGCTCCACAAAGGCCAAATAGATCAGGGCACAGGAGTCTTCTATGAGACTGTTTCTCCAACCAAGGAATATGTATAGATACAAACTATAACCCCTGCTCAGATGTGGTCCATGGTAGCTCAGTACCCAACTGGGTACCCTAGTAAGGGGAACATGGACTATTTCTGTCATGAACTCAATGGCTGGCTTGTTGACTGGTCCCCTGTCCCCCTCTGAGGGAGGAGCAACCTAACTAGATCCCAGAAGAGGACATTGCAGCAAGCCCTGAAGAGACATGATAAGCTAGGGTCAGATGGAAGGGGGGGTCCTCCCCTATCAGTGTACTTGGAGGGGGGCAAGGAGAAGATGAGGGAGGGATGGGGAGAGTGGGAGGGGATAAGGGAGGCAGCTACGGCTGGGATACAAAGTATATAACCTGTGGTTAATATAAAAATAAATAAATTACTTTTAAAAAGAAAAAAATAAAAATATCTCACCAAAAGAACACTAAAAGATGAAGACAGGTGGAAAAGCTTGAAGGTTATGCATAAGTATTAGAAAATTCAAAGAATGACAAAAATAAAGCAATCAAAAGATTAAAAAACAAAGGAGATGAAGAGGTTATGTTTAAAACTCAAAATTTACAAACCATGAACACAAGAGGAGAAGGACACACTCAAGTTATCAACACTGTATCCAGCAAAATGTACTTGTAATGTTTCAGTGAGATGTCTGACCCTCAAGTTAAATAGTCATTTAAATACCAAACACTCAACATCAGGAAAGAAAGACCCATTAAAAATTTTAACTTAAAAGTTATTTTTGCAACAATGATATAAAATTGGAGTCTGCAGGACAGAAGACTGTGTCATAGAAAGGCCTAATATGTAGAACAGCAGATTCCACTATGGACATCCTAAAGGAGGAAACAGTGATATATTTCAAACTTTTAGAGACATCACTGCCAACCACAGTAACTATACCCAACAACGTCATTCCTCATTAGAGAAGGGTACAGAATAAAGTTCAATAATGAGCAGAAGTACAGGAATTCATGACCACTGAAGGAGCCCTATGAAAGACTCTAGAGGATCCTCTTCAAAGATGACCAAATGATATCACAGGAACCTGCAGATAGCACTAAAGTCCAGAGAAAAGCAGCTATTAGAAAAGGGGAACCCACCTCCATTTCTGGTGAGTGGTAACCTTGTACAACCACTTTGGAAATCAGTCTGGAGCTTCCTCAGAAAATAAGGAATACTGCTACCCCAAGATCCAGCTATACCACACTTAGGCATATATCCAAAAGAGAGCCCACCATTCCATAAGGACAGTTGCTCAGCCATGTTCGTAGCAGCTTATTCATAATAGCAAGAAGCTGGAAACAACCAAGATGTCTTTCAACAGAAGAATGGATACAGAAATTGTGATACATCTACACAATGGAACACTACAATTAAAAACAATTATAAACAATAGTTTTTTGTTTTGTTTTTTCTTTTTAAAAAAAGTTTATTTAGAATACCTACTTGTAGAGGTTAACATAATTTTACAGATCATTAGAAAAATTCTTTTCTCTCTGCAAACTTAACAGTTTAGGAATAATAGATTAGAAATGTATACATTACAAAACCGCCTGTGACTATCTATACGTTTACTATGCACCTTAAAAGAATTCAACAGCGTGTTATACTT
>JAQQSO010005927.1:0-11690 GCA_028658305.1 Pachyuromys duprasi
GGAAATTGTAGTACTTTTACACAATGGAATACTACTCAGCAATTAAAAGGAAGAAATCATGAAATTTGCAGGCAAATGGTGGGAGCTGGAAATGATCATCCTAAGTGAGGTATCCCAAAAGCAGAAAGATTCACTTGGTATATACTCACTTATATAGACCTATAGGATAGGATGGACATGCTGAAATCTATACACCTAGGGAAGATAAGGAAGAAGGAGGACCCAGGGTGGGATGATCAATCTTCGCTTAGATGGACAAATGGGATGGACATTGGATGTAGGAGAAAACAAGCAACAGGACAGGAGCCTACCACAGAGGGCCTCTGAAAGACTCTAACTAACAATGTATCAAAGCAGATATTAAGACTTGCAATCAAACCTTTGGCAGAGTGCAGGGAATCATATGAAAGAAAGGGGAGTTAGTAAGACTTGGCGAGGACAAGAGCTCCCCAAAGACCAAATAGATCAGGTCACAGGGGTCTTCTATGAGACTGTTTCTCCAACCAAGGACCATGTATGGATACCCTGCTCGGATGTGGCCCATGGTAGCTCAGTACCTAACTAGGTACCCTAGTAAGAGGGACAGGGACTATTTTGGTCATGAACTCAATGAGTGGCTTGTGGACCGCACCCCTCCCCCCCACTGAGGGAGGAGCAGCCAAACTAGATCCCAGAATAAGATATTGCAGCCAGTCCTGAAGAAACATGATAATCTAGGGTCAGAGGGAAGCGGGGGAGGTCCTCCCCTATCAGTGGACTTGAGGGGGTCAGGGAGAAGATGACAGAGGGATGGGGAGAGTGGAAGGGAATGAGGAAGGGGGCTACAGCTGGGATACAATTATATAACCTGTGATTAATATAAAAATACATAAATTACTAAAAAAATAAAATGCCAAAAATTTAAGGCATGAACATTAAAAAACAAAGCATGCATTATTTATAAATTTTTAAGTTTTCATTGTCACTTCAATGCTTTGAAGAATTTCCTTATTCATTATATAAAGACAACTCCACACTTTAATTTCTACAGCTTTTAAACTAAATTTAAATATCTTATTAAAATTTAATTTCATTAACTTAAAAAATTTCCATAAGCATAGTTAAGTGTTTTAATTATGGTATGATATAGTTGTACTTATCTTCTGACATTGCTGGGGGATAAATCTATGAAAGGGCAGATTTTGAACGAATCTATACTATGCAAATTCATAAATTATTAGTTCTTATACTTTTAATGTGTAGTAAGAAACCTTTTGAATTAGAGGAGATAATAAAATAAATATTAAAACAAGGTAGTTTAGACAAAACCAGGAAAATGCCTTTGGAAGTGGTTATGGCTTTACTCTATAGAGGTGATTTCCAACAGAATCATCTCATCACTATTGAATAGACTGCTGTAGGTCACTGGCAGACAATACTATTTTCCATCCTGTCCTTTGACACTTCTATTATTTTGTGTTTATTTAGTAAACAAATGTACACTGAGCCATTGCATTCTGTTAATCTTGTAAGAAAATGGCTAGCAAACACATGCATTAAATACAAAGTCCACTCAGTAATCTTCTGAATTTTTTTATTTCCTAACATTGGAATTTCTGTAATGCCAAGTCTCTTACTGTTATTTATGTTTTCCTCATTGTTAAGAATTATTCATAGTAATGTCTCCTATTTTTATGAGTTTTAATAAGTGTACTTATTATTAATAATTTATTTATTATCTTACCATTCCTCTGTCTTTGAGTACAATTGATACAAAACTAAGAAAGGCTATGTTCATTTATAAATTTAATTATTAAAAAGGAAAATTATGTAAGTTTAAAGATAAGAATTATAATACATGAAAAAGTTAGAATAATTTTTCTTCACTAAACATTTAAAATTATTTAATTTAAAAAGTATAAGTCTGATGGAATAAGCTTATTTTGGGGAATTTTGAACTTTGAGTTACCTTTTATAGTAACATGAATATATTATTGCCATAAATCAACTCATATTTAGTTTTGTCTACATAAAGTTGCTGAGACACTAACGGTCTTAATGATCCACTCAATACTATTTGAAACCTGATATTGTGTTAAATATCATTCTAGGAATAATGAAAATGTAACATTGAGTGCTAAAAGATGATGTAATTTTAATAACAAAGCAATACTGAAATGTTTGAATCATAGTGTGACTGAAGTAGAACTTTGTAAAATATC
Source organism: Pachyuromys duprasi (assembly GCA_028658305.1). Lineage (NCBI taxonomy): Eukaryota > Metazoa > Chordata > Mammalia > Rodentia > Muridae > Pachyuromys > Pachyuromys duprasi. Next base: position 2,202 of record JAQQSO010005927.1, read on the forward strand.
ATAATTAAACTACAATGCTATTTTATAGCAACTAAGCAAGTGTACTTGGCTTCTTTAGCATTATATCATGGACTCTCATAAATCTGGGAGCATTTACTTTCCACTGTTTCTATAATATTTGAAATTAACAAGGATATGAAAAATCTTGTTGCTTTTTGAGAGCCTGTGAAAAGTGCTGTTTGCATATGCTGAGCTAACATAAAAATATTTGAGAACTAACAATATGTATCACTTACATTACCAATAACTATTCACTATAATATGCTATTTTTGTTTGCATAAATTAATTTCTTAAATGACAATAAAATCTATACAAACAGAAATTCTATGACTTTATAACAATGAAGTTCATTAAGAACACCAAAAACTATATATAGGAATCAAAATAATGTAGCTGATCTTTAGAATAAGGAATTGTCTATTCAATTTTTAACAAATAGTACTGGTAGTAATATAGGAAAAATGTCTCAATTCTTTCTTTGTTGCGAATGTACAGTGTTGGTATTTCACAAAGGTTGTTCAATTTATAGTTTAGGAGGCAAATATTCATACCTTCAAACATGTAAAGTATCATTCTGGGGCTGCATGAAATAATGAATCAAACACAGAGATTTCCATGAAGGAATTCACAAGGAACTCTTCGACAAGCAACAGCAATTCTTTTCCTAGAGCTATTAAGGGTTTAAGAATGAGTAGACCTTAACAGGCCCAGTAAGCCATGTTCAGCCACTCAGACTTAACATGTCAATTAACAAACAAATATAGTAACTGGTGGCAAGAGCCACAGTAAGAAGAGGGAAAAGGAGATCTACTATGACATCATTTGCCTTCTCAGGTTTTTCTTCTGAACCCATGAAGGTAATGTTTACTAGTGGGCCAGACTTACAACAGCTAGGACAGTCACCGTTGGTTGAGGTGTGGTCTTGCACATCATTGTCTCTGCTCCAGTATCTGTGGCAACTTGGGCTAATTTTTTTTTCTCTCTCTCTGCAGGGCACCAGGTTTTAGCCTTTTCCTTCTCCCACAAGAAATTCGTGGGAGGGAAGTTTCCAGTTCTCCAAGGTGCTCTGTTTCTTAGTCAGAGAGACAATGTATAAATACCTCTTTAAAATGGTCTTATTTCCGACAAGTTACAGTGTCATATGTTATAAGAGAAGGGGCAGGCATGAGAAAATCTGTAAATCTATCTTTGTCAGGTTATGTAAATGGTTTTACAGTTTAGAGCAGGCAACCAAGGCTAGTATTGTAGAACATTTACAAGGTAGGAATCTGAAAGTGTACTGTTGGAGAAACCAGACAGAATTATGATGGAGGGAAATGTACCATAAGATTTCATCTTAAGCATAAGGGAACACTTAACTGTAGCAATGAAATGAAAATTCAAGGGAAAGCCTTTTGATGATATCCTTGGGCATCTGTTCTGAAAGGGATGAAGAACCTTAGAAGAATTGCTACAGGGACATGATAAAGAGCCATTACATTTACAGCAATCACCAACAATAAACAGGTCACACATTCAAGCAACTCAATGAGATAGTACGGTAGCAGCATTGTTATCCTTTTAGGAGTAACTTTTTGCCTAGTGTTAAAAATAGATCACATGTATACATAGATTAAACATATGATGTGTTTTCTACACCCTAGCTAAATACAAGCTTGTTAAAGGTGGAAACTACAATTGTATTTCACATAGGACATTTTAAAGGACATGTTATCAACAGCCATGTCTTGGAATCATGCATGGGTTTTTTTCAGACTTGCTGTGCTGTTAGGTGCAAGCTAGATTATGTAGTGTACTGTTTTAATAGAAATTATTATGGCCAGTGTGTGTGTGTGTGTGTGTGTGTGTGTGTATGTGTATTTTGCTGCCCTTACCTTCAGAAACAATCGATTTCACTAACTTCTATTTTATTCTTTATTTTTTTGTTAAACTAAACAAACATTAATTATAGACATCTCAGTCAGATAAGAAGATGAATTGACTTTCTCTGCTTCTACCTATCAGTATCTTGGTGGTAAAATAAAGTGTTTTCCCCTCCGTCTCTGTTAAACGGGATTACTTTGTAGCAGTCTAAAGCTACCAAGAAATTGGTAGTGTTTATTGCTTGTCTCTAATGGAAATTACATTTTATAGGGAATTGAGATAGATTACCCTTATCTTGACAAGTGAAGATTGAGGGCATATACTATAGGATCGTGTAGTTTCAATAGCAACAGGGAAATGTGTAATGTCTTGTTTACTAGGGTTATAAGCCCAGCATTATAGACAGAGGGATCTATTTAATGCAACCATTTTTAATTTTAAATTAATTAAAGTTTTTGAGAGTTATTACACTTATACTAATTTATTTTCTAAAACCAACATACAATCTGACTTTTTTGATTAAATAAATCTAATTAGATGTCTACTTTCTCACTCATAAGTATTAAGAGAGAGGAAGCATAGATAGGATGGAATTTGAAGGCACATTTAACATGAAAGTTTAATCATTTCTCATCCCAACATCAGATATATGAAAGTAATATAGAATTTTCATTATATTAATCTCAGTTAAATATGCTTACTCATTTCAAAACTGAATTTCTGGAAAGTAGCAATAAATTATCATTTTTAATAAAAATATACTTGCTTTTAGCATCTATCAATTATGAAATTCACATCTAATTAAATTATAATTTACTTGTACCTGTAAAACCAATGAAGAACATATTGAACTATTTCAATCATTTGCCAAGCCTAATATTCTAATTGACCTTATGTCAATGACTTAACATTGTAAATGCAATCTATTTCTAAAAATTTTCTGTATTCTGAAATTAGAACCTAAGCAAAGTAAAGCCATATGAGATATGAAGACATCACTAGTGTTATAGTTGCTATATCTCATAGTATTATCTTTATCATGGCCAAGGTAGTGATTACTTATGAAATAAAATTTGATACAATATATAATGTGACAGGTGTATGGAACTCCTCACAGGTATAGGAGAAGGTTTATGTTCTTCAAGTTTTTTTCATATTATTCTCTCAACTGATACAATATTTTTTAAAAAGCCGTTGCTGCAAGATGATGAATATACCTAGAACAAATAAATCTGCAATTTTGTAACCATTTGGAAACATCTTAATATCATTTCTTCTTCCATTCATTTTGATGGGTAATATATAATTGACATTAAATTTTGAAGTGAGGAAAAAAATAGTACCTTGAAGCATGAAACAAAGAGGAGCCTCCTGGTGGGGCTCTATGCATCAGAAAAGAAGCTAGCTTCCTAGGGAAATGTAAAAAAGAGTCAGGGAAGTGAGTCAGGAGAGCTTCAGGAGAATGAGAGAAAACTGACTTCCTGTTCCTAATTCATGATTTCAGCCAAAGCAAGACTCCACCTGAAGAAGCAATATTCCTCCATTCCAACCAGAAGAGAAATAATGTATAGTATCAAGCTCATTTGCTTTACCTTGTAAACGTGACAGGTTCCTTAGTCAACTACAAATTTACTTCTGCGATGTATAACATGCAATACCACAAAACAAACTGAACCTTTGGGAAATCGTGGGGTTTAATAGCAATTTATCTGAAAGATCAATCAGCAAATCTCCTTTAATTTGAATTATTGACATCTTTAAATTATTAAATATTTATACAAAGCCTGAAAGGACCGATTCACTGACCAATATTATAATTCAAGCTAGAGATAACTTCATTAGACAATATGACATGTTAGATTTTATAAGGATTTTTATGTGAAGCACCTGCATATTTTTTAAATTTTTATTTTTTATATTAATTACAGTTTATTCACTTTGTACCCCAGCTGTAGCCCATTCCCTCGTCCCCTCACAATCCCACCCTCCCTCCCTCATTTCCTCCTATGCCCCTCTCCAATGCTACTGATAGGGGAGGTCCTCCTCCCCTTCCATCTGAACTGGCTGCACTGTCCTCCTCTGTGGCTTGGCAAGGCTGCTCCCCCATTCAGTCACACTTTGAAATGAAAGTTATATGCAATTTCATCATAAAATAGAGATTTAAATAGTAACTTATTTAGAAGTTTATTATTGAGTAACATATTTAGTAAAATGAATTTTCTGTTGAGAAGGTACAAAAATAAGTGTTACCTTTCACTTAATTCCTAAGAGAATTTGTGAAATGCATTTTTGTTTGTTTTATTGTATGCTAAAAATAGTAAATTTTAAGAACTGTGTCATAGTTTCCAATAATTACACATTTTCACATTGTGATTTGAAATGGAAGACTACATTTTAAAAGCAATAATGGTATGATTGTAAATTAACTTTATTACTAGCTTTTAAAATTTTTGAGACAATGATTACATTTCTCCCTCCTATTTTTACTCCAAATCTTTCATATATAACCTTCCTTGCTCTTTTGCACACTAAAGACCTGCTTTTTTATGACTTGTTCTTACAAGCATGTATATGTCCATTTGCATATACATGCATATTAATTAATTTTAGCACAAATTTTTAATTTCACTAAACGTAGAATTAAAGAATAAGTATCCATTGAATAAAAGCATACACAATTACTGATTGAAAATGTTTTATCCAGGAAGGGGAGGAGATCCTCCCCCGTTGGTGGACTTGGAGGGGGCGGGGAGGAGATGAGGGAGGGAGGGGGAGAGTGGGAGGGAATGAGGGAGGGGGCTATGCTTGGGATGCAAAGTACCTAACCTGTGATTGATACAAAAATAAATAAATTAATTTTAAAAAAAGAAAAAAAAGAAAAATTTTATCCAGATGCTATTGCACACAAAATATCATTTTAAAATAATAACATTAAATGGGTATAAAATTAGAATTCTATGATGAAAAGCCAGTTTATAGTTTGATGAGGAGTATTATTGCCACTACATATGCAGAACTTGATAACACCTACTTCATTTTATGAATCTAAATAAATGTAGTATTAACCCTGTAGCTCTTGCAGATTCAACTGTATCCATCACCACTGCTAATGATTATTTGGCTCAGAGGATTAAGTATATCCCTATTAGTGTGCCCTAGCCTGTACTTTGTGAATACATTAGCCCCTTTGACCTTCCTTACTGATCTGGAGATACAGTTGTTAAGTTGCAGATTGCGAGCAATTCTTTCTGCCTTTGATGTTTTCAAAGCAATTTAATAATTCCATGCTGAGTGTAAAGAAAGGAGGGAAAGACTGTTTCAAGATATATGATGTGTGCAAATGGATGACAAAATGTGCAATGGATGACTAATAATTCACAAAACAATGAATTTTATCTCTCCTACTTATGATTCCATCCTAGGAAAATTTGCTAATTATAGTTTTCTGTAATTTGGAGGACAAATCTTATATTAGATTTTTAATAAAAAGTATATGTTGCACTTTGCAACTAGTATGTAGTAGCTACCATGAGTAGGGTGGCTGTTTTTGTTTGTTTGGTTGGTTGGTTTTTTTAGTCAAGCAGAAAACTATTTGAAATGAAAGCAAAGGTTCAATGAAAGATCTAGTCTTTACTGCCAGTACTGGGGAGGACTAACTTCATTGAGAGAACCAGAAAAAAATTGCTAGTTTACTTTTTAACATTAATTTGGGCAGAAACATTTATTGTTATACTTTAGAGTGTCTTCTATCAAATGGGAATGATAATACAAGACTCAGTATTGTCATATGCTATAAGTACCCAATGTATACTGACTCTTACATGATGCTGAGTACTTTGGAGATGTCCTGAGAGATCAGTCCTTCCTCTGTTTCCAATCTTCCCCATCTAATCTCCTTCTCCATGCTAATTCCTTCTAAAAATCTATCTTTAGATCTTTCATTTTATAGTTATTCTCTCCATATCCCTAGGATACAGAATATTTACTTTGAAAATAAAATAAATAGAATATGTATTTTTGACCATGGATTCTAAGCAATTTCTAATCAGAGACCATGTAAGTTGCCTCAGTTGTTGTACCAAATCCAGCATTATTACTTAAAATGTACTTTTGACAATTTCATGCATGCATACCAGGTCCTCTGATCTGGTTTTCAGTCCTCTCTTTCCCCTCCCTACTCTGCAGAACTTCTGCTTCTCTCCAACTTTATATCATGTGTGAATGTGTGTGTATGCACACTTATGTTTGTAAAAAGTGAGAAGGGAGAGTATGTTTGATAAGGATATATTTACTGGTATTTGAAAGAACTTAATAGAATTATACTGAGATACTGACATAGCAAGCTTGAGCTCTCCGTAATTCTCTATGGGCCCAGATTAGATGATTTTGCAGATTTTCTTGTGGTGTCCTTGGCCCTGGCTCCTACAATACTTCCTCCTCTCATCTGCAGGATTCCACAAGTTCCACTTAATGTTTGGCTCTGGGTCAACTGTTTCCATCAGTTGCTGGATGAAGCCTCTCAGATGACACTTATTCTAGGCTCTTGTCTACAAGTATAGCAGAATATTATTAACAGTATCAAGTGGGGACTCTCTCTCATGGCATAGGTCTCAAGCTGGCCCAGTCATTGGTTGGACATTCCCTCAGTTTCCTGCCCCTACACATCTTGTAGGCAGGGCAAATTGTAGGTCAAAGATTTTGTGGATGGATTGCTGTCCCAACCCTTTCATTGGAAGTCTTGCCTAGTTATAGCAGATGGCCAGTACAGGCTTGATATCCCCCATAACTAGGATCATGCTCCATTGCCCTAGGTTTCTAGTTAGTCCTAGAGACCCACCCAATTCCAGTTGTCTCTCCCAGTACTCTCTCCATCTGCCCTCCCCCCAACCTGTTTCCTCCTGGTTCCAAACCCACCCCTGGTAAGGTCCCCCACTCATTGGCAATGTCCTCTGAATACCCAACCAAAGAGCATGTACAGGGATAAGCTGCACCCTCTGCATGAGATTCTTAACAATTGCCTGCCTTTGGGACCCTTTTCCCCTACTGGGCTGCCTTGCCTAGCCTCAGTAGTAGAAGATGCCCTAGTCTTATTGCAACTTGATATGCCCAGACTGGTTGATATCCATGGGAGGATATCACTTTTTCTGAAGAGAAAGGGAGGAGGAATGGATGGAAGTAGGGAAAGTGATGGGGAAGGACTGGAAAGAGTGAAGGGAGGGAAAAACCTGAGGTATTGATGTAAAGTAAGATGATTAATTAATTAATAGAGAATTTTATAAATGTTTCATGTAAGTAAAAACCCATTGTGTGTTTCTAAATATTTCTTTTGTTTTGAGGATAAACATTTAAAGACAGTAAAATTGAGTTTAGGCAAATATTAGCTGAATTATGGCTACTCAAACCATATCATCTGTTTAAATCATACTGTATATTAAGAAAGTCAAAATTGAAATGTCTTCTCAAATTTAGTTTGATCCTAAGTTGCAAGATCATTTTTTTTCTTTAGTCTATTTGTGTTAATACTTCTGTTCTTAAATTTACACAATTTTTGCTGACTTTTTTTGTTTAAATGCATTCAATCTTAGTTAAAGACATTAAACACTTAACAGTATTCAATTTTAATAACATTTTATGGACTAGACATAAAGTGCCACTCTGTCGCGCCCACCTCGCCAGCAAGGAAGATGCCACAACAGGATTCTTCTGAAGCACACTTTATTGGGGATACATCATGCTATTCAGCTGCACAGCTAGTGGTTAAAGGCAGAAGACCCTGAGCTACGGACTGATGCTGCTTAAATAGGACTTAAGATGGCGTGTACTTCCATGATTGGTCCGTATCATTAGCATAGCCCCTGGCGGGCTATGCACATGCGCACGAATTGTTTACCACTGCCATGTCCAAGAAGAACGCGGAAACCAGCGCCATCTTGTAATGGAGACTGCCGGCTCCTGACACCACTCCCTTAGATAAATCCTCTGGTTTTGTTTTCAACGATAGAGTATTACATTATAGCCCAGGCTACGTACAAATCAAAGGTCTCCTTGTTCACTCTCTAACATGTTAGGTTAATAGGTGTGTAATATTATGGTTTAGCTTTATAATTTCTGTTTTTATTTGGTTTGGTTTTAATTTGAGGCAGGATTGCTTGTTAAGTTCTAACTGATTGAAATTTGCCTGCCTTTGCATTCTTGACAGCTGAGTGTTAGGTTGAAAGGTCTGGGCCAACACACCCAGCTCTATTTTATTTTGTTTTGCAAATTCATCAGAGATTATATTGCACTTATTAATAAATAAAAATATCTATATTCTTCAATTCTGTCTTACTTATACATATACTCTGAACCCATTTATATACAAGTGTAAGTAAATTTAATTGTTTTTTATTTAAACAAATGTAAAATTTCTAACACTCTTTTATAGCTATCTCTTATAGTTTACGATCATGTAAAATACTATGTATTAAGGTTAAGTATGAGCTTATAAATAAAATTTTAAATTTAACTTATAGAGTTATGGTTCTCATATAACTTGGTGCCTTCAAAAGGCTTGTCAGATAAAGTGCTTACTGCCATAGCTGGCAGCCTAAGTTCAATACTTAAGACCCACGTGGTGGAAGGAGAGAACCATCTTTTTATTCCTTGACTCTGAAAATGCAGGTCATGACATATACAGGCACATAAAACCACTCTCAAACACTCAAAATAAGTAAGTAGTAGCTTTGACTACTTAATAGTGTAGTGTCTTTGTCTTCAAACCTAATGAAGTATTATTTTTCTACTGTAAAATATATTTTTTCTGTCAAACTATCCCTTAAGACTTTAAAACTCGAGTCTTCCACATACTTATCATCATTGTTGTACATTTAGAAGTTAGCCAGATGTTATAAACTACCACTCAAATCAACTGAGAAAAAAAATATATGTATCTTAGAATCTATGTAAACTCAACATGAAACTAAACTATGAACATCTTAAGTGTAAACTATTATTACTGACAAATGTACCTATTAAAAATACAGCTGGGATACAAAGTGAATAAACTGTAATTAATAAATAATAAAAAGAAATGTAAACATATATGCATATTATCATGTTATATCTATTTATTTTTCTATCTATCATCTGTCTAACATCTATTATCTCCATAATGTGTGCCTGATATTGGATGAACATAAAGGTGATACTTATTTTTCCTGTTTCAGTTCTTCATGAACATTTTTCCTTTGGCCTGCTATAGTTTCATATAAACTCAGAATGACTTTTCTTGTTAATTTTTTTTTAGTTTTCTTTGTTTTAAATTTTAATTTAATTAATGTATTTATTTACTGTAGCTCCCTCCCTCATCTCTTCCCAGTCCCACGCACCTTTCCTCTTCTCTCCTTATGCCCCTCCCCTAGACCGCTGATAAGGAAGGTCCTCCTCTCCTTATATCTGACCCTATATTATCTAGTCTAAACAAGGCTGGCTGTATCATCTTCCTCTGTGGCCTGGCAAGGCTGCAACCCCCAGGGGGAGGTGATCAAGGAACTGGTCACTGAGTTCATGTCAAAGACAGCTCCACCCCCTCCCCCTTACTAGGGAACCCATTTGGAAACTGAGCAGCCTATAGGCAATTTTTTTTT
>JAQQSO010005928.1:0-11690 GCA_028658305.1 Pachyuromys duprasi
AGCTTTTCAGCTTCATGAGGCCCCACTTATTGATTGTTGATCTTAGAGCCTGTGCTGTTGGTGTTCTATTCAGGAAGTAATCTCCTGTGCCAATGAGTTCGAGGGTGTTTCCCACTTTTTCTTCTAAATGGTTTAGTGTGTCTGGTTTTATATTGAGGTCTTTGATCCACTTGGACTTTAGCTTTGTGCAAGATGATAAATATGGATCTATTTTCATTTTTCTGCATACAGATATCCAGTTGGACCAGCACCATTGGCTGATGATGCTATCTTTTTTCCATTGAATGGTTTTGGCTTCTTTGTCAAAAATCAAGTTTCCATAGGTGTGTGGGTTCATTTCTGGGTCTTCTATTCAGTTCCATTGATCTAATATTTTGTTTCTATGCCAATACCATGCAGTTTTTATTACTATTGCTCTGTAGTACAGCTTGAGGTCGGGGATGGAAATACCTCCAGATGATCTGTTGTTGTAGAGGATTGTTTTGGAGATTCTGGGTTTTTTGTTTCTCCATATGAAGTTGATTATTTTTCTTTGGAGGTCTATGAAGAATTGTGAAGGTATTATGATGGGGACTGCATTGAATCTGTAGATTGCTTTTGGCAATATGGTCATTTTTCACTATGTTAATCCTACCAATCCATGAGCATGGGAGGTCTTTCCACCTTCTAATATCTTCTTCAATTTCTTTCTTCAGAGATTTGAAATTTTTTTCATATAGGTCTTTCACTTGCTTGGTTAGAGTCACCCCAAGGTACTTTATGTTATTAGTGGCTATTGTGAAGGGTGTTGTTTCCCTAATTTCCTTTTCAGCCCTTTTGTCTTCGGTGTACAGGAGGGCTTCTGATTTTTTTGAGTTGATTTTGTATCAGCATCCACTCTTGAGCCAGTGGACCTCTCTCATCTTCCTGAAGAATATTCCAGACTCCAGAGAAAGACAGACCCAGTCTGAAGCACAGACCCAAGGAACAAACAGTGAAGGTTACTGATAAGCAGATGGCTAGAGGTCGGTTCAAGAACACATCCAAGAAAAATCAGGACATCATGGCTTCACCACAAACCCGCAAATCAATGGATACTCCAATTTGTCTTAAACACAGGAAAATGATTTTAAAGCTATGCTCATCCAGTTATTAGAGGCACATAAAAAGGAAATGAAAGAAATGTTAAAACTGAAGCACATAAAGAGGAAATGAATAAAAAAATAGAGGCCATCAAGGAAAGAAAGGAATCCACATTCAAATATATGAATAAAATGGTGCAGGACATGAAAAAACAACTAGAATTAATGAAGAAAACACAGAGAAAATCCTGGAGCTAGAGAACTTAGAGAAAAGATCAAGAACCACAAAGGTAAGCATCACCAATAGAATACAAGAGATGGAAGAGAGAATCTCCGGTACTGAAGATACAATTGCAGAAATTAATACATCTCTCAAAGAAAAAATAAAATCAGAAAAGTTCCAAATACAAAACATTCAAGAAATCAAGGATGCCATGAAAAGACAAAAATCTAAGTATAATAGGAATAGAAGAAAAAGAAGATTTCAGGCTCCAAGGTCCAGAAAATACATTCAAGTAAATCATAGAAGGAAAAAATTCCCAACATAAAGGAAGAGATATCTGTTATCATATAAGAGGCCTACAGAACAATAAATAGACAAGACCAGAAAAGAAATTCCTCATGTCACAAAATAGTCAAAATATTAAATCTACAGAATAAAGAAAAATAATTAAAGAAGCAAGGGAAAAAGGCCATGTAACATATAAAGGTAGACCTATCAGAATCACACTAGACTTCTCAAGCAAAACTAAGAAAGCCAGAAGGGCCTGGGCAGATGTCATGCAGACTCTAAGTGACCACAGATGCTAACCCAGAATACTAAATCCAGCAAAGTTTTCAATCAACATGGATGAAGAAAACAAAATTTTCCATGACAAAGCTAAACTTAAACAATAGCTACACAGAAACCCAGCCCCACAGAAGATACTAGAAGGAAAACTTTAAACCAATGAAACCAACTACACCCAAGAAAACACAGGATATAGATAATTTTGCAATAAAGAATTAAAAGAAAACAAGCATTGAAAAACACTAACACCACCAACTCCATAATAAAAGGAATTAACATTCATTGATCACTATTATCTATCAACATCAACAGATACAACTCTCCAATAAAAGGACACAGACTAACAGAAAGGTTGGAAAAACAGGATCCAACATTCTGCTGCATCCAAGAAACACACCTCTGCAACACAGGTAAACACTACCTCAGAGTAAAGGGCTGAAAAAAGGTATTTCAAGCAAGGTGACCCAGAAAGCAAGAGAGGGTACATATCCTAATATCTAATAAAGTAGAATTTCAACCAAAATTAATTAAAAAAAGATGAGGAGGGGCACTTCAATCTCAGCAAATAAAAATCCACTATGAAGACATCACAATCCTGAACATCTATGCCCCAAATACAAGAGCACCTACATTTGTAAAGGAAACATTATTAAAGCCTAAATCATACATATCATACATCGATTCCAACACCTTAATAGTGGGAGACTTCAACACTCCACTCTCACCAAGGGACAGATCATCTAGACGGAAGGTAAATAAAGAAGTAATTACACTTAAAGATGTCCTAAATCAAATGGACATAATAGATGTCTACAGAATTTTACACCCAAACTCAAAAGAGTATACCTTCTTTGAGAAGGTACGTTCATATAACCTTCTAAAAATTGACCATATAGTCTGACACAAAGGAAGCCTCAAAAGATACAAGAATATTGAAATAATCTCCTGTATCCTATCAGACCATCATGGCCTAAAACTAGACCTCAGAAATAACAGCAATAACAACAACAACAAAAAAAAACCTACATGCACATGGAAACTAAACATCTCTATATTGAATGACAGCTTGGTCAGGGAAGAAATGAAAAAAGAAATTAGAGACTTCCTAAAATTCATTGAAAATTAAGGCACAACTTACCCAAATTTATGGGACACAATGAAAGCAGTGCTAAGAGGAAAGTTCATAGCACTAAGTGCCTTGTATGAGATATCTCATACAAGCAACTTAATGGTACACCCAAAAGCCCTAGGAAAATAAAAGAAGCAGACACACCCAGGAGGAGTAGACAGCTGGCAATAATCAAACTCAGAGCTGAAATCAATGAATTAGAAACAAAGAAAACAATTCAAAGAATCAATGAGATTAAGAACTGGTTCTTTGAGAAAATGAACAAGATAGACAAACCCCTAGTCAAACTAACTAAAAGGCAGAGAGAAACTACCCAAATCAGCAAAATCAGAAATGCAAAGGGGAACATCACAACAGACAGGAAGGAAATCCAAACAATCATCAGGTCTTACTTCAAACGCCTGTATGCCACAAAATTTGAAAACCTAAATGATATGGACAATTTTCTTGATAGATTCCATTTACCAAAATTAAATCAAGATCAGGTAGATAGAATAAATAGTCCTATATCCCCCAAGGAAATAAAAGCAGTCATCAAAAGTCTCCCTTCCAAAAAAAGCCCAGGGCCAGACAGTTTCAGCCCAGAATTCTACCAGACCTTCAAAGAAGAGTTAAGTCAATTCTCTTCAAACTATTCCACAAAATAGAAACAGAAAGTACATTACCAAACTCATTCTATGAAGCCACAGTTACCTTGATGCCTAAACCACACAAAGACTCAACAAAAAAGCAACTTCAGACCTATCTCTCTTATGAACATTGATGCAAAAATACTCAATAAAATACTTGCAAACCAATCCAAGAACACATCAAAGATATCATACACCATGACCAAGTAGGCTTCATCCCAGGCATTCAGGGGTGGTTCAATATATGGAAATCCATCAATGTAATCCATCATATAAACAAACTGAAGGAGGAAAACCACATGATCATCTCTTTAGATGCAAAAAAAAAGCATTTGACAAAATCCAACACCCATTCATGTTTAAAGTCTTGGAGAGATGAGGAATACAAAGCACATACTTAAACATAGTAAAGACAATGCAGAGCAAGCCTATACCCACATCAAACTTAAATGGAGAGAAACTTAAATCAAACTTAAAATCAGGGACAAGGCAAGTCTGTCCACTCTCTCTGTATTTCTTCTACATTTTACTTGAAGTCTTAGGTAGAGCAATAAGATAACTGAAGTAGATTAAGGGGATACAAATCAGAAAGGAAGAAGTCAAAGTATCACTATTCGTAGATGATATGATTGTATACATGAGCGACCCCAAAAATTCAACCAGAGAATTCTTCCAGCTGATAAACACCTTCAGCAGAGTGGCTGGATACAAAATTAACTAAAAAAAAATATCAGAAGCCTTCCTGTATACCAAAGACAAAAGGACCGAGAAAGAAATTAGGAAAACAACACCCTTAACAATAACCACTAATTACATGAAGTACCTTTGTGTGACGCTAATCAAGCAAGTGAAAGACCTGTTTGAAAAAAGCCTCAAGCCTTTAAAGAAAGAAATTGAAGAAGATATCAGAAGGTGGGAAGCTCTCTCGTGCTCATAGATCAGTAGGATTAACATAGTGAAAATGAACATTCTGCCAAAAGCAATCTACAGATTCAATGCAATTCCCATCAAAATAGCAACACACTTCTTTACAGACCTTGAAAGAAAAATTCTAAACTTTATATGGAAAAGCAAAAAACCCAGAATTTCTAAAACGATCCTGTATAACAATAGAGTCTGGAGGTATCTTCAACCCTGATCTCAAGCTGTACTACAGAGCAATAATATAAAACTGTATGGTACTGGCATAGAAACAGAATGGTGGATCAATGGAACCAAATAGAAGGCCCAGAAATAAACCCACACACCTATGGATACTTGATTTTTGACAAAGAATCCAAAACCATGCAATGGAAAAAAGACAGTATCTTCAACAAATGGTGCTGGTTCAACAGGATGTCTACATGCAGAAAAATTAAAATAGATCCATATTTATCACCCTGCACAAAATTAAAGTCCAAGTGGATCAAAGACCTCAGCACAAAACCAGAAACGCTAAAGCTCTTAGAAGTAAAAGTGGGGAAGAGCCTTGAACCCCTTAGCATAGGAGACTACTTCCTGAACAGATCACCAACAGTACAAGCTATAAGATAAAGAATCAATAAATGGGACCTCATGAAACTGAAAAGCTTTTGTAAAGCAAAGGACACTGTTATCAGAACAAAACAACAGCCTACAGACTGGGAAAGGATCTTCACCAAAGCTATATCTGACAGAGGGCTAATATCCAGAATATATAAAGAACTAAAGAAGTTAAAAAGCAACAAATCAAGTAATCCAATTAAAAAATGGGGTACTAAGCCAAACAGAGAATTCTCTGTAGAGGAATATAAAATGACAGAGAAACACCTAAAGCAATTCTCAATGTCCTTAGCCATCAGGGAGATGCAAATCAAAAGGACCCTGAGATTTTACCTTACACCCATAAGAACGGCTAAGATCAAAAACTCTAGTGACCACATATTCTGGAGAGATTGTGGAGAAAGGGGAACCCTCTTCCATTGATAGTGGGAATGTAAACTTGTAAAACCACTTTGGAAATCAATCTGGTGCTTTCTCAGACAATTAGGAATAGCGTTCCCTCAAGATCCAGCTATACCAATCCTAGGCATAGATCCAAAATATGCTCAAGTACACAACACGGACATTTGTTCAACCATGTTTGTAGCAGCTTTATTCCTAATAGCCAGAACCTGGAAACAACCCAGTTGTTCCCCAACTGAGGAATGGATACAGAAATTGTGGTGCATTTACACAATGGAATACTACTCAGCAATTAAAAAGGAGGAAATCATGAAATTTGCAGGCAAATGGTGGGAACTAGAAAAGAACATCCTGAGTGAGGTATCCCAGAAGCAGAAAGACTCACTTATAAGTGTTTATTAGACATATAATATAGGATAAACATACTAAAATCTGTTCACCTAAAGAAGCTAAGCCAGAAAGAGGACGCTGGGTAAGATCATCAATCCTTATTCAGAAAGGCAAATGGGAGGGACATCAGAAGAGGGATAAAATAGGGAACAGGACCGAAGCCTACCACAGAGGGTCTTTGAAAAACTCTACGCAGTCAGGTAGCAGTTCAGATGCTCAGACTCATAGCTAAACTTCCCGCAGAGTGCAGGGAATCTTATAAAACAAGGGGGAGACAGACATGGAGGGGACAGGAGCTCCACAAGGAAAGCAACATAACCAAAAAATCTGGGCACAGGAGTCTTGTCTGAGACTGATACTACAACCAGGGACCATACATGGAGATAACCTAGAACCCCCGCACAGATGTAGTCCATAGAAGCTCAGTCTCCAAGTGAGTTCCCTAGTAATGGGAACAGGGACTGTCTGTGACATGAACTCAGTCAGTGGCTGGCTCTTTGATCACCTCCCCCTGAGGGGGGAGCAGCCTTACTAGGCCAGAGAGGAAGACAATACAGCCAGTCCTGATGAAACCTGATAGACTAGGGTCAGATGGAAGGGGAGGAGGACCTCCCCTATCAGTGGACTTGAGGAGAGGCATGGGAAGAGATGAGGGAGGGTGGGATTGGAAGGGGAAGCAGGATAGTGCTACAGCTGGGATACAAAGTAAATAAGCTGTAGTTTATAAAGAACTAAAAAATAAAACAATCAAAAAATTATAAATCTTAGTATTGGTATAAAATAATAGGGGAGTATACTGTGAAATAGAATAAGTAGAAAGGGTAAACATGTGCAGACTGTTTTAGGAGTCTGAATTAACATTGGTTTCAGGACAATGGCTCTTGTAGAATGACAGTTTGCCTGGCCTTTATAACCACTTTCTTTTCTTCTGTAGTTGATAATTCAACGTTTTAAAAGAAAAGCCAGATTTAAAATAACTATACATGGGCTGAAGATATGGCTCAGCTGTTAAAGGCTAGGCTCACAATGAAAATAACTGCATGTGCCTGAAATGATAATATTTGCTTCAAATTATTTCTTCATGAATAAATAAATGGCAAGTGGATTCAAATTGGCTAATGAGGTGATAATTATTGAAACAGAATGACAGGCATATGGGAGTTCATCAAACTATTTTACATACTTTCGTATACTTGAGAAACTTTTCTATAATGAAAATGGTAAGATAGTCTTTTTTTTGCTTAATAACTTCTTTTTTATTGATTACCCTTTATTTACTTTGTATCCCCCCATAAGCCCCTCCCTCCTCCCCTCCCAAACCCACCTTCACTCCTCCTTCTCCACGAATGCCCCTCCCCAAGTCCACTGATAGGGGAGGTCTTCCTTTCCTTCTTTCTGATCCTAGTCTATCAGCTCTCATCAGGAGTGTTTATATTATCTTCCTCTGTGGCTGGTAAGGCTGCTCCCCCATCAGGGGGAGGTGATCAAAGAGCAGGCCAATCAATTCATGTCAGAAGTAGTCCCTGTTCCCATTACTATGGAACCCCCCTGGATACTGAACTGCCATGGGCTACATCTGTGCAGGGGTTCTAGGTTTTCTCCATGCATGGTACTTGGTTGGAGTATCAGTCTCAGGAGAGACTCCTGTGCTCAGATTTTTTGATTCTGTTGCTCTCCTTGTGGAGCTCTTGTCCTCTCCATATCTTACTATTTCCCACATCTTTTATAAGATTCCATGCCGTCTGTCCAACGGTTGGACAGAAGTCTCAGCATCTGCTTTGATATTCTGCAGGGCAGAGCCTTTCAGGGGTCCTCTGTGACAGGCTCCTAGCTTGTTTCCTGTTTTCTTCTTCTGATGTCAATCTGCTTTGCCTTTCTGGCTGTGGATTGGGCATTTTAGCCAGAGTCTTCCATCTTGGTTAGTTTTTTTAGGTGTACAGATTTTAGTAGGTTTATCCCATTTTATATGTCTATATGGGTGAGTATATACCATGTGTGTCTTTCTGCTTCTGGGATAGCTCATTCAGGATGATCCTTTCCAGTTCCCACCATTTACCTGCAAATTTCATGATTTCCTTGTTTTTTATTGCTGAGTAATATTCCATCGTGTAGATTTACCACAATTTCTGTATCCATTCCTCAATTGAGGAGCATCTGGGTTGTTTCCAGCTTTTAGCTATTACAAATAAAGCTGCTACAAACATAGTTGAGCAAATGTCCTTATTGTGTACTTGAGCATCTTTTGGATATATGCTTAGGAGTGGTATAGATGGATCTTGAGGAAGCGCTATTCCTAGTTGTCTGAGGAAGTGCCAGATTGATTTCCAGAGTGGTTGTACAAATTTACATTTCCACCAGCAGTGGAGGGGGGTTCCCCTTTCTCCACAACCACTCCAGCATGTGTTATCACTTGAGTTTTTAATTTTGGCCATTCATTTTTTTACTAAGACTACCCCATTATCAGTTTTGCAAGAGCGAGGGCAGAGGCTACAACAGACTGGAGATGATAGACAGGTGGTTGAAGAGTAGGGTTACAAGCTCTTCTTTATTGCGTTTCTTAATATTGATTTTTTTTCAAAGTTGTGTTTAGTATATGTTCAGAGATTGGAATTCCAGACTGGAACTCACAGTATTGTCCATGTTAATCCCAAACTCCCCATCCTTCTGCCACAGAACCTCAAGTGTGGGATTTTAGGCATCTACCTCCATAAGGAATTTTGTTTGTTTTTCCTTTGGAGTCATTATGAATAATTACATTTGAAGTCCTCTTCCTGTAAAGGCACGTATTATAGTATGAATCTTCCTAGTCCGACTATTTATACAATCTGACTCACTCTGTTAGTTGAGAATCAGTGTGGTTAAATACAAAAGCATGATAGGGGATGCCTTCCTCTCCTTCCTTCTGATCCTAGTCTATCAGGTCTCATCAGGAGTGGCTGCATTGTCTTCCTCTGTGGCCTTTTAAGGCTGCTTCCCCCTCAGTGGGAGGTGGTCAAAGAGCAGGCCAATCAGTTCATGTCAGAGACAGTCCCTGTTCCCATTACTATGGAACCCACTTGGACACTAATCTGCCATGGACTACATCTGTGCAGGGGTTCTAGGTTATCTCCGTGCATGGTACTTGGTTGGAGTATCAGTCTCAGGAAAGACCCCTGTGCTCAGATTTCTTGGTTCTGTTGCTCTCCTTGTGGGGCTCCTGTCTCTCCAGATCTTACTCTTTCCCACTTCTTTCATAAGATTCCCTGCACTCTGCCCAATGGTTGGCCATAAGTCTCAGCATCAAATTTGATAGTCTGCAGGGCAAAGCCTTTCTGAGGCCCTTTTATCAGTGGACTTGGGAAGGGGGAAGAAGGGAGTGGCTGGGAGGGGAGCGTCGAGGGAGCTACAGGGGGATACAAAGTGAATAAGGTGTAATTAATAAAAAACATTTAAAAATAAATAAATTAAAGAAATCAAGATAAAAGTGACAGAAAAGCAAACACATGCATAGATCATATGTGGTTATAGAAAATACAAGATCAATATGAGATGTGTTACATAATTTGTACACTCTCTGACAACTGTATTGCATGTATTTATGTCAATTATATTGATAAATCATGGTTATACATTAAAAATACTTGCTAATTGAAAAAAAATACAGAAACATTTTTAAACCAAAGAGGATTCCAAATAAAAGGTAAGATTTTTATACATAAATGTCTGGGTTGTTTTGAAAGCCCTATTGTTACTTTTCATATTACTATAATCCAAACACCGAAAAGAACAACGTAAAAAGGATTTATTTTGGCTAATATTTTCAGAGAGTTTAGTTCATGGTCACTTTACCCAATGCTCTTGGGCAGGACATGGCAGCTGGAATATGTGGCAATGGAAAGCTGCTCAGGTCAGATTGGATATGAAACAGGGATGGAGACAGGAAGAACTAAGTGGTAATATACATTGAGGTACCCACCCCCAGTGACTTACTTCCTCCAGGTAGTCCACACTGACTCAAGTTTCCACAACCTTACAAAAACAATGCTGCTAGCTGGGTACAAAGAACCAAAATATGCACATATGTGGAACACTTCACACTCAAACCATAGAATAGTAACATTGCTCTGTGATTCTGTCCCAGGATCCAGGCTCCTGATTTCCATTTTACACTGAAATTTCAGGGATATTATCATCACAAGCACCGCTTTGTCCATAGTGTTTTCAGTACAAGGGGACAAAAGAAGGGAAGATAGGGTCCTCCTCTTTGAGGATATAAGCTGGTTGGAGTTAAACTTCTGTGGTAGTAAGTGAGCTTCTTTTCATGTCTAATAAGTATGGGGGTTTATAAAGTGGCCTTAAGTCACTACAAATGAAGGCTTGGCCATATGCCTAATTCTGACTGGCTGGGAATTATTTTAAGAGTACACAAACAGTCTTATCACCTGCGAAGAAAAATTATAATTTCTTCCTTCCCAATTCATCTCTCTATTTCTACCCACCATCACACTTACTAGGATTTCTATTTTAATTTTGCGTAGATGTGGGGAAAGAAGACAATCCTGCTTCATTTCCTATCTGAGTGTAATAGAATCTATCCATTAAGTTTGATATTCCTGGAGGCCCAAGCTTAACTCAGAAAGCAATAGAGTCTGGTCCTGTGGGTGGAAGGAGCAATAGCAGAAAGTCAGAGAAAATGAGAATAGAAAGGGGTTTTATTTATTCTGCTAACTCGATTTTTCTCTCTGGCCACTTGAGTTCAATGCATCCTTCTGCAAAACATATTTTCCAGCTTTTTCATTAACTTAGGTCCTTGTAACTTGTTTTTTTTTTTTTTTGCTCCTTTACAATTATAAATGTTTACAGCATCCCATTTTCATTAACATTGAAAATATACACCATCTCTTTTTGCACAGTGATCACATGTTTGTGATTGGACTCATTAGTAAACTCTTCTCAAATTATCTTGAGCAATGAGATGTTCCAGCAGATAAAGGTCCCTGTTGCTAAATTTGATGACATGAGTTCCAGCCTTGATTCCCAAGGACCATGTGGGGGTAGGAGAAAATATTTCACCTACACATTTTTGTGATATGCATACACACAAGCTTACATGCACATATATGTACACAAAATAAAGAAGATATAATTTTTTAAAAGTTTTAAATGTTCGGTTCCCTGTATGTCATTAGTTTCATGGCCATGCTTCCAACAGAAATGACTGTCAATTAAAAACAGAAACATCTTATTTGTTCAATAACAGACTATGTATTTATCATCAGCTGAATATGTCTAAGATTAAAGTGAAATTCTTATGCTCCTAAAGGAGATACAAAGTTTTTGTTTTATATAATCACTGGCAATACTCCCTCTGATAGGGGTGGGGTCTCATGACCCCAGTCCTCCTCCCGTGGTGATTTGTTGACTGTTCCATTCTTGTGTACACTTCATAAAGATAGCACAGCTACCATAAGTTCACTAGTACAAAACATATGTCATGTCCAGAAGACTATTTATTTATTTTTATCTCAATCACAGGTTAGGTACTTTGCATCCCAGGCATAGCCCCCTCCCCCATTCCCTCCTACCCTCTCACTCCCTCCCTCATCTCCCTCCTCCCCGCCCCCTCCAAGTCCACCAACAGGGGAGGACCTCCTCCCCTTCCATCCAACCCCAGCTCATCCTGTCTCCTCAGGGCTGGCTGCAATGTCCTCCCCTGGGATCTAGCCAGTCTGTCACTCCCTGGCTTGTATGGGGGAGGGTCAAAGAGTCAGCCATCAAGATCATGACTG
>JAQQSO010005929.1:0-11689 GCA_028658305.1 Pachyuromys duprasi
GATTCAAAGTACCTAACCTGTGATTGAGATAAAAATAAATAAATTTAAAAAAAAGACAACAATCTAGGCACAGGTGAAGACAGAACAAACCAGAGAATGAGAAGGAGCCAGAAGATTAAAACATATTGCCAGAATTAGTTTGAGGCCAAGCAGAGCAATTCAGTCAGAAGCCAAAAGAAGGCAATTTGAATCAGTCGTTTTGGAAATGAGTTGAAGCAGCCAGCCCAGAGCTTAGTAAGAAGGAACTACAAAGGCTTAGAAATGGCTCTCATCTCCTCACATCTGAGGAAATAAAAACATTTACACAAACAAACACACACATAAAATCAATCAATAAAAAAATCAAAATAAGTAAGAAAAAATAATGTAATGAAATTTATCCCTCCTTATTTTGGACTTAGAAAAAAAAGATGTTTTCTCAGCAATTAGAACAAAGGAAGATAATGCAGCCAGTCTTGATGAGACCTACTAGGCTAGGGTCAGGTAGAAGGGGAGGAGGACCTTCCCTATCAATGGACTGGGGAGGGGATGGGGGAAGAAGAGGGAGGGCAGGGCTGGAAGGAGATAAGAAGTGAATAAATTATAATAAATAAAAAATAATTTGAAAATAAATAAAAGAAAAATGCTTCAAAAACTTAATATGAAGTCAAACAAATGCATCATTAATCCAAACTTATATTATGAAAGTAAAGTTAAAATTTCAAGTTTTTTTAGTTGTATGAAGACATTTTTGAAAAATAAATCATTAAGAAAGAATAGCCAATGTAAAAAAAAAAAATTCAAACAGACCCACATTTATCACCCTGCAAAAAAGTAAATTCCAAGTCGATCAAAGGCCTCAACATAAAACCAGACATAAAATCTGTTGGAAGAAAAAGTGGGTAACAGTCTTGAACTCATTGGCACAAGAAACAACTTCCTGAACAGAATACCAACAGCTCTAAGATCAACAATCAATAAATGGGACCTTATGAAACTGAAAAGCTTCTGTAAAGCAAAGGACACTGTCAACAGAACAAAACAACAGAATAACAGACTTGGAAAAGATCTTCACAACCTACATCTAACAGAGGGCTAATATCAAGAACATATAAGAACTTAAGAAGTTAAACAACAATGGATCCAAGATGGCGGTGACCAGTGCGCACCATATTCAGAGGAACTGAAACTCTGAATTGGTGAGTCAAGGGGCTATGGAACCCAAAACAACGGTATGAGGAGCCCAGGGAGAATGGGGACAAAACCTGATCTGAGTCCAATGGGAGACAGGTCAACCGCAACCATCTCTGTGGACTTCTCCTGGGGAATCCATTCCCAGGCACTACCCATAACAGGCAGAAGCAGTGGAAGAGGTAGCCAAGCCTGCAGCAGAGGAATCCATCCGGGGAGATGCTGCAGCCAGCAGGGAGGCAGCAGCAGAGGTACCACAACCAGCATTGAAGCAGAGGAGGCAGCCCGCAGTGCACACAACAACTTGCAAGGAGCACAGTGCTGCCTGCTCTAAGCACAGATCTCCCTTCTTGAGATTTGAGTCTGAGAACACTCAACCCCCCAACATTTCCCCCAGAGCCTTGTCTGAGAGGGAAGCTGCTGAGGAAGCAGATATCACTTCCCAACTCAGGGAGCAGAGTGCAACCAGCCAGGGTCACAGCTTCTAGTACATAACTCAGGGCTGGCCTGACAGAGCCCACAACAGAGTACGTGTCCAGCCCACAGAATTAGCCACAGACCTCAGAGTCCAGCCTGCTGAGCCCACCACAGACTGTAGACCACCTGGTATTCAGGAAACCTGCGCAGGCACTTTGCGCCCAAAATCTGCAACTGCTAACTGTCCTATAATCCACATCCCCCCCTGTGCTTGCTCCCAACATACATATCCCAAGCAGCTACACAGTCTAGCACTCCCATTCAAGACACACATCTGTGCACCGGCACCCACACCCACACTCACACACAGACACACACACACACAGACACACACACACACACACACATACACACACACACACGCTTATGATTCTGTGCCAGCGGCTTTTTCTCCCTCAGGGACAACTGAAGCAACAACACATACTCTCAAACAACTGGACCTTCCTGATCTTCCTGAAGACTTCTACAGACACCAGAGTAAAATGGTTCCAGTCCAAAGTTCAGACTCAAGGCACAATCAGTGAAGATTATGTATAAGCAATGGCCAAAGGTCAAAGTAAGGACTCACCCAACAAAAATCAGAACAGCAACACCCAAAACCAATGGATATTTTAATTCAGCAGAAACACAGGAAAATGAATTTAAAGCTATGATTATACAGTTACATCAGGAAAAAAGAGGAAATGAACAGAGCTCTCAAATAAAATCAGAAGAATATAAAGGCCCACGTAGAGGAACAATTAGTAACATATACAGAGGAAACAAATACAAAAATAGGAGCCACCTTCAATCAGATGAAGGAAATGGTACAAAGCATGAAAACAGAATCAGAATATATAAAGAAAACACAAACAGAAAAAAACCTGGAACTGGAGAAGTTAGAAAAAAGATCAGAAACTACAAAGGTAAGCATCACCAATAGAATACAAGAGATGGAAGAGAGAACCTCAGGAGCTGAAGATACACTTGCTGAAATTGATTCCTCACTCAAAGAAAAAGTAATATCAGAAAAGCCCCAAACATAAAACATTCAAGAAATCAAGGATGCCATGAAAAGACAAAACCTAAGAATAATAGGAATACATGAAAAAAAGTCTCCAGGCTCCAAGAACCGGAAAATATTTTTTTGTTTTTGTATTTAATGTAATTTATTTATTTTTATATTAATCACAGGTTAGGTACTTTGTATCTCAGGTGTAACAGCTTCCCTCATTCCCTCCCACTCTCCCCATTCCTCCATCATCTCCTCTCTGGCCCCCTCCAAGTCCACAGATGGGGGACGACCTCCTCCCCTTCCAACCGACCCTAGTTTATCTTGTCTCTTCAGGGCTGGCTGCAATGTCCTCTTCTGGGATCTAGCTAAGCTGTTACCCCCAGACGTGTGTGGGTGAGGGTCAAAGAGCCAGCCATTGAGTTCATGACAGAAATCAAGGATGCCATAAAAAGACAAAACCTAAGAATAATAGGAATAGATGAGAAAGAAGACTCCAGGCTACAAGGACCAGAAAATATTGTTAAGAGAATCATAGTAGTAAAATTTTCCAACTTAAAGAAAGAGATGTCCATAAACATACAAGAAGCCTACAAAACACCAAATAGACTAGACCAGAAAAGAAACAACTCACATCACATCATAGTCAAAACACAAAAACTACAAAACTAAGAAAAAATATTATGGTCAGCAAGGGAAAAAGGTCAAATAACATATGAAAGTAGACCTATCAGAATCACAACAGACTTCTCGTCAGAAACTATGAAAGCCAGAAGGGCCTGGGCAGAGGTCATGAAGTCTTTAAGGGAACACAGATGCCAACCAAGACTACTATACCCAGTAAAGCTTTCAATCAACATAGATGGAGAAAACAAAATTTTCCATGACAATTTTCCAAAACTAAATTTAAGCAATATCTACACATCAAACCCAGCCATACAGAAGATACTAGAAGAAAACTTCAATCCAATGAAAAGAACTACACCAAAGAAAATATAGGATACAGATAATCTCTCAGCAAAAATTAAAAGAGGAGAAAAAAGCAATTAATCATAGTAAGACCACCAACTACACTATTATCTATCAACATCAATGGACTCAACTCTCCTATAAAAAGTTACAGACTAACAGAATGGTTGCAGAAACAGGATCCAACATTCTTCTGCATTCAAGAAACACACCTATGCAACAAAGATGAACACTACCTCAGAGTAAATGGCTGGAAAAATCTGTTTCAAGCAAAGGGACCGAGAAAAAAAGATGGGGTAGCAATCCTAGTATCTAATAAATACACTTTTGACAAAAATTAATCAAAACAGATGAGGAGGGGCACTTCCTTCTCATCAAAGGAAATTTCCAACAGGAGGACATCATAGTTTTGAAAATCTATGCCCCAAATACAAGACCACCTACATTTTAAATGAAACATTATTAAAGCTGAAATCTTACATTGATCCCAACACCTTAATATTAGGAGACTTCAACACTCCATTCTCACCAAGGGACAGATCATCCGATCAAAAGCAAATCAGGGAAACAAGGGCACTCACGGTGGCCCTAAAACAAATGGACCAAATACATGTCTACAGAACTTTTCACCCAAAATCAAAAGAGTATATCTTCTTTTCAGCACCTCATGGAACCTTCTCCAAAATAGACCATATACATGGTCACAAAGCAAGCCTCATCAGATACAAGAAGATTAAAATAATCCCTTGTATCCTATCTGACCATCATGGTCTAAAGCTGGACCTCAACAACAACAGAAACAGCAAAAAGCCTGCACACACATGGAAACTGAACATCTTGCTACTCAAGGACAGCTTGGTTAGGGAAGAAATTAAGAAAGAAATTAAAGACTTCCTAGAATTCAATGAAAATGAAAGCACAACATACCCAAACTTATGGGACACAATGAAGGCAGTGCTAAGAGGAAAGTTCATAGCACTAAGTGCCATCAAGAAGACATTTGAAACAGCTCATACAAGCAACTTAATGGCCCAAATGAAATTCCTAGAAGAAGAAGAAGAAAAAAAGAAGCAGATACACCCAAGAGGAGTAGACGGCTGGAAATAATCAAACAGAGCAGAAATCAATCAATTAGAAACGAATAAAACTAATCCAAGAATCAATGAAACCAAGAGCTGGTTCTTTGAGAAAATCAACAAGATAGGCAAGCCCTTAGCCCAACTAACAGAAAGGCAGAGAGAAACTGTCCAAATCAGCAAAATGAGAAATGAAAAGGGGGACATAACTACAGCCACTGAGAAAATCCAAACAATCGTTAGGTCTTACTACAAAAGCCTACATGCCACAAAATTTGAAAATCTAAATGAAATGGTCGATTTTCTTGATAGATTCCATCTACCTAAATTAAGTCAAGATCAGATAGAAAAATTTAATAGACCTATATCCTCCAAGGAAATAGAAGCTGTCATCAACAGTCTCCCTTCCAAAAAAAAGCCCTGGGTCAGATGGTTTTAGTACAGAATTCTACCAGACCTTCAAAGAAGTGCTAACTCGAATTCACTCTAAACTATTCCACAAAATAGAAACAGTAGGAACATTACCAAACCCGTTCTATGAAGCCATAGTCACCTTGCTACCTAAACCACACAAAGACCCAACAAAAAGAGAACTTCAGACCTATCTCTCCTGTGAACATTGATGCAAAAACTTGCAAACCAAATCCAAGGATATATGAAAGATACCATCCACCATGACCAAGTAGGCTTTAATCCCAAGCATGCAGGGGTGGTTCAATATATGGAAATTCCTCACTGTAATCCACTGTATAAAAAAACTGAAGGAGAAAAACCATATGATCATCTCCTTAGATGCCGAAAAAGCTTTTGACAAAATCCAACATCCATTCATGTTTAAAGTCTTGGAGAGGTCAGGGATACAAGGCACATACGTAAACATAGTAAAGGCAATGTACAGCAAGCCTATAGCCAACATCAAACTCAATGGAGATAAACTTAAATCAACCCCACTGAAATCAGGGACAAGGCAAGGCTGTCCACTGTCTCTATATCTCTTCAACATAGTACTTGAAGTCCTAGCTAGAGCAATAAGACAACTAAAGGAGATCAAGGGGATACAAATCAGAAAGGAAGTGGTCAAAGTATCCCTATTTACAAATGATATGATAGTATGCATGAGCGACCCTAAAAATTGAACCAGAGAACTCCTTCAACTGATAAACACCTTCAGCAAAGTGGCCGGATACAAAATCAACACAAAAAAATCAGAAGCCCTCCTGTATACCAAAGACAAAAGGGCAGAGAAAGAAATTAAGGAAACAACACCCTTCACAATAGCCACAAATAACATAAAGTACCCTGGGGTGACACTAACCACACAAGTGAAAGACATGTTTGAGAAAAAATTCAAATTTTTTAAAAAAAGAAATTGTAGAAGATGTTAGAAAATGGAAAGATCTCCCATGCTCGTGGATTGGTAGGATTAACACAGTGAAAATGGCTATTCTGCCAGAAGTAATCTACGGATTCAATGCAATTCCCATCAAAATACCAACACAATTCTTTACAGACATTGAAAGAAAAATTCTCAACTTCATATGGAAAAACAAAAAACTCAGAATTTCCAAAATGATCCTGTACAACAAGAGATCATCTGGAGGTATCTCCATCCCAGATCTAAAGCTGTACTATAGAGCAATAGTTATATAAAAAAAAAAACTGCATGGTATTGGCATAGAAACAGAATAGTGTATTAGTGGAACCAAATAGAAGACCCAGAAATAAACCCACACACCTATAGAAATTTGATTTTTGATAACGAAGACAAATCCATTCAATGGAAAAAGAAAGCATCTTCAACAAATGGTGCTAGTCCAACTGGATGTCTATATGCAGAAAAACGAAAATAGATATTTATCACCCTGCACAAAACTAAAGTCCAAGTGGATCAAAGACCTCAATATAACACCAGACACATTAAATCAGTTAGAAGAAAAAGTGGGGAAACTCTAGAACTCATTGGCACAGGAGCCTACTTCCTGAACAGAATACCAACAACACAGGCTCTAAGATCAACAACCATATGGGACTTCCTGAAACTGAAAAGCTGCTGTAAAGCAAAGGAGATTGTCATCAGAACAAAACAACAGCTTGACAGACTTGGAAAGGATCTGCACCAACCTACATCTGACAGAGGGCTAGTATCAAGAATGTATAAGAACTTAAGAAGTTAAAACAGTGAAAAATCAAGTCATCCAATTAAAAAATGGTGTGCAAAGCTAAACAGAGAACTCTCAGTAGAGGAATATCAAATGGCAGAGAAACACTTAAAGAAATAATCAATGTCGTCAGTCATCAGGGAAATGCAAATCAAAACGACCCTGAGATTTCACCTTACACCTATCAGAATGGCTAAGATAAAAAAAAAACAGTCAAGTGACAATACATGCTGGAGAGGATGTGGAGATAGGGGAACCCTCCTCCATTGCTGGTGGGGATGTAAACTTGTACAACCACTTTGGAAATCAATCTGGTGCTTTCTCAGAAAATTAGGAATAGTGCTGTTAAAATCCAGCTATACCATCCCTAGGAATATATCCTAAAGACTCTAAACAATACAACAAGGACATTTGCTCAAAAATGTTCATAGCAGCTTTATTCGTGATAGCCAGAGCTGGAAAAAACCCAGGTGTCCCTCAGCGAAGGAATGGATACAGAAGTTGAGATACATTTACAGAATGGAATACTACTCAGCAATTAAAAACAAGGAAATCATGAAATTTGCAGGCAACTGGTGGGAACTAGAAAAGGTCATCCTGTGTGAGATAGCCCAGAAGCAGAAAGATACATATGTTATATATTCACATATAAGTGGATATTAGCCATGTAATATAGAATAAACATACTAAAATCCATAGTCCTAAGGAAACTGAACAACAAGGAGAGCCTTAGGGGAGAGGCTGCAACCTCACTCCGGAGGGCAAACAGGATAGGCATCAGAAGTAGGAGAAGACAGGGAACAAGACAAGAGCCTTCCCCAGGGGGCCTCTGAAAGACTCTACCCAGAAGGGTATTGAAGAAGATACTAAGAGTCAGAGCCAAACTTTGGGCAGGTTGCAGTACACCTTATGGAAGAAGAGGAAGATAGAAAGACCTGGAGGGGACAGGAACTCCAAAAGGGTACCAAAAGAGCCAAAAAATGCTGGGTCCCAGGAGGTTCTGCAGAGATTGTTACTCCAACCAAGGACCATGCATGGAAAGGACCTAGACTTCCTGCTTGGAGAAAGCCCATAGGCTGCTCCTTTTCCAAGTGCTTTCCCTAGTATGTGCACCATGGGCTGTCCCTGACTTGAACTCAGTGGCTGTCTCTTTGTTCACCTCCCCCCTTGGGGGTGCAGCCGTGCCAGGCCACAGAGGAAGACATTGTAGCCAGTCCTGATGAGAACTGATAGACTAGGTTCAGATAGAAAGGGTGGAGGACCTCCTCTATCAGTAGGCTAGGGGAGGTGCATAGAAGAAGAGGAGGGAGGGGCTACAGCCAGGATATAAAATAAATAAAATGTAATAAATAAATATTTTTTTACAAAGAAAAGACTGGTATGGCAAATAAAAACTTCTAGTGAAAAAAATTTTAAAAACAGAAACAAAAAAGGAAGAGTAGCCAAAGTAAAGCTATTTTATATGAAAAAGAAAAAAAAAAATAGGAAATACCTCACTAGGCATTTTAAGCCAAAGAGAAAAAATATGACTCTTTGCGTTCACAGTAAAACTTTTTCTACACTATTATTTGCTTTTGTTGAAAACTTAAATTGAAAAATAGTAATTGGAGCAGATGAGCTGGCTTGGTGGCAAAAGGTACTTTCTATCCACCCTGTCATCCTGCAATCAATGCCTAGAAACCACATAATAGGAAGAGAGAAATCTCCAAAGTTGTCTTCTGACCTTCACACATATGCTATACATACACATACACACAAAATAAATAGAAATGAAACAAAGAATAATGTAGAATTCCCCTAAATAAATTCTGGGAAAAAGCAGGCAAGGAGACATTCAAGAACTTTGCCATTGGCAATCTTCATAACCTCGTCATACCAGATTTAATAGATACTTCATTCAACCTGATAAAAGAATATAGAAGTTCATTTGAATCTTTAAACTCTAAAAAATAAAAGAGCACGGGGGATCCAAGATGGCTGCCACGAGAGGACACTGTGTCTGAGGAGTAGGATAGCAGTAACAATGCAGCGACCAGGAGACTGAACTCTGGGACCTAAAACACCAGCATTTGTGATTGCCAGGTGAACGGAACTCCTATGGTGAGGAAATCAAGTGGGAAAATCCTAGGGATACCCAGTTATTCCCCAGAAAAAACTCTGGGTGACCAGTGGTGCACAGCTCTGATCTGAACTAGCAGCTGCACTGGGCGCCAAAAGCCGCCATACCAGACTGGGTCACACAGTCTCCGGGCCAGACTGAAAAGGCTCCAGGTACCGTTTTGACTGGCCTGCATCCAGCTGGTGCTCCAGCAACCACCTAAGTCCCTGTGTGTGTCCACAGGCCAGACTGAGAAGGCCCCTGGTACCATCTCAGACTGGCATGCATACAGCGGGTGCACACTGCTCGGCAATGCCTGCAACCAATCCAGACCATGTGTATGTGTGTGCCCCCAAATACCATCTCAGACTGTGGTGCAAGCCCCTGGCCCAGAAGGGGGTGCCAAGTCTCCAGTCCAGGGGAGAGCCCTTAGCAGCAAGCCCAGGGTGGAGCGCAGAGTCCCCAGCTGACATCTCAAACCGGGAAACTCAGCCTCTAGCACAGAGTGAGGAGACAAACCTCCAGACCAGAGGGGTGACCAGCCTGCAGTGATCACAGCTTCTAGCACAGAGCAGGAAGCCGGGCACACAGCCCACAACAGAGTGCAACGGAGGCAACAACACACACTATCAAACCACTGGAACTCCCTGATCTTGAAGAATACTCCTGACACAAGAGATTGACAGTTCCAATATGAAGTTCAGCCTTAAAGCACAAACAGCTCCTTGATTATATATAAACAAATGCC
The DNA here is from genome assembly GCA_028658305.1 of Pachyuromys duprasi. Taxonomy (NCBI): domain Eukaryota; kingdom Metazoa; phylum Chordata; class Mammalia; order Rodentia; family Muridae; genus Pachyuromys; species Pachyuromys duprasi. The sequence continues at coordinate 9,689 of JAQQSO010005929.1, forward strand.
CAGAAGTCGGCAAAAGAACTCACCCAACAACAATCAGGACACCATGGCCCCACCAGAAATATCCAAAAGCAGTGGAGATTTTAATTCAGTGGAGACACAGTAAAATTAGGTTAAAGCTATGATTATGCAGATATTAGAGGAACAAAAAGAGGGAATGAACAAGGCCATCAAAGAAATTCAGATGAATTTAACTGGCCACATACAGACACAATTAAAGATATACAGAGAGGAAACAACCAAAATAGGAGACACAGTCAATCAGATGAAGGAAACGATACAAAGCATGAAAACAGAATTAGAATCTATAAAGAAGACACAAAGGGAGAAGAACCTGGAACTGGAGAACTTAGAGAAAAGATCAGGAACCACAAAGGTAAGCATCACCAATAGAATACAAGAGACGGAAGAGAGAATCTCAGGAGCTGAAGATACGCTGGATGAAATGGATTACTCACTCAAAGAAAAAATAAAATCAGAAAAGTCCCAATCACAAAACACCCAAGAAATGAAGGATGCCATCAAAAGACGAAACCTAAGAATTGGAATAGATGAAAAAGAAAACTCCAGGCTCCAAGGACCGGAAAATATTTTTAAGAAAATCATAGAAGAAAATTTTCCCAACTTAAAAAAAGAAATGTCCATAAACATACAAGAAACCTACAGAACACCAAATAGACTAGACCAGAAAAGAAATACCTCTCGTCACATCATAGTCAAAACACTAAACCTACAAAACAAAGAAAAAATATTAAAGGCAGCAAGGGAAAAGTGTCAAGTAACATATGAAGGCAGACCTATCAGAATCACACCAGACTTCTCATTAGAAACTATGAAAGCCAGAAGGGCTTGAGCAGAAGTCATGCAGTCTTTAAGGGAACACAGATGCCAACCAAGACTACTATACCCAGCAAAGCTTTCAATCAACATAGATGGAGAAAACAAAATTTTCCATGACAAAACAAAATTCATGCAATACCTACACAGCGACCCAGCCCTACAGAAGGTACTAGAAGGAAAACTTCACTACAAAGAAAACAACTACACCAAAGCAAATATAGGATACAGATAATATCCCAATGACAACGACAACAAAAAAGCAATGAATCACAGTAAGACAACCACCTCCACAATAAAAGGAAATAACAGTCATTGATCACTATTATCTATCAACATCAATGGACTCAACTCTCCAATAAAAAGACACAGACTAACAGAATGGTTGAGGAAACAGGATCCAACATTCTGCAGCATCTAAGAAAAACACCTATGCAACAAAGATAAACATTACCTCAGAGGAAAGGGCTGGAAAACCATTTTCCAAGTAAATGGACACAGAAAACAAGCTGGGGTAGCAATCCTAGTATCTAATAAGATAGACTTTCAACCAAAGTTAATCAAGAAAGATGAGGAGGGGCACTTCCTTCTCATCAAAGGAAAATTCCAACAGGAGGACATCACAATTTTGAACATTTATGCCCCAAATACAAGACCACCTACAAATGTAAATCAAACATTATTAAAACTGAAATCACACATTGATCCCAACACCCTAATAGTGGGAGACTTCAACACTCCATTCTCACCAAGGGACAGATCATCCGGTCAGAAGCAAAACAGAGAAACAAGGGCACTAACAGACACCCTAAATCAAATGGACATAATAGATGTCTACAGAACTTTTCACCCAAAATCCAAAGAATATACCTTCTTTTCAGGACCTCATGGAACCTTCTCCAAAATAGACCATATAGTTGGTCACAAAGCAAGCCTCAGCTGATACAGAAAGATTGAAATAATCCCTTGTATCCTATCCAACCATCATGGTCTAAAGCTGGATCTCAACAACAACAGAAATAGCAAACGGCCTGCACATACATGGAAACTGAACAACTTGTTACTCAAGCACAGCTTGGTTAGGGAAGAAATTAAGAAGGAAATTAAGGACTTCCTAGAATTCAACGAAAATAAAAGCACAACATACCCAAACTTATGGGACACAAT
>JAQQSO010005930.1:0-11689 GCA_028658305.1 Pachyuromys duprasi
TTCCTTTCCAATTTGTATCCCCTTGATCTCCTTTAGTTGTCTTATTGCTCTAGCAAGGACTTCAAGTACTATGTGGAAGAGATATGGAGACAATGGGCAGCCTTGCCTAGTCCCTGATTTAAGTGGGATTGATTTAAGTTTCTCTCCATTGAGTTTGATGTTGGCTATAGGCTTGCTGTACATTGCCTTTACTATGTTTAGGTGTGTGCCTTGTATCCCTGATCTCTCCAAAGCTTTAAACGTGAATGGATGTTGGTTTTTGTCGAATGCTTTTTCAGCATCTAGGGAGATGATCATGTGGTTTTTCTCCTTCAGTTTGTTAATATGGTGGATCACATTGATGGATTTCCATATATTGAACCATCTTTGCATGCCTGGGATGAAGCTTACTTAGTCATTGTAGATGATTTCTTTTATGGGTTCTTGGATTCGGTTTGCAGGTATTTTATTGAGTATTTTTGCATCAATATTCATAAGAGAGATAGGTCTGAAGTTCTGTTTTTTGGTTTGGTCTTTGTGTGGTTTAGGTATCAAGGTGACTGTGTCTTCATAAAATGAGTTTGGTAATTTTCCTTCTGTTTCTATTTTGTGGAATAGTTTAGACAGAATTGGAGTTAGCACTTCTTTGAAGGTCAGAAGGTGTCTTGAAGGGGTGTGCTACAGAGTGTATATGCTTGGGCTGTGGGGTTTGGGAGCAAGCACAGGAGGGGATGTGGGTGCTAGCGTGTTGAGCAAGCACAGATTGTGGGCACCAAGCACCTGTGCAGATTTCCTAAATTCCCAGTGGTCTGCAGTTTGTGGCGGTATTAGCACGCTGGACTCTGAGGTCTGTGGGTGATGCTGCAGGCAGGACATGTACTTTGTTGTGTACTCTGTGTGTCTGGCTCTGTGCTTTGTGCTAGAAGCTGTGAACACTGCAGGCTGGTCCGCGCTCTGGTCTGGAGTTTGGCACCTCACTCTGGGCCAGAGGCTGAGTGTCCCGGTTTGAGATGGTAGCTGGGGTTGCCACTCTAGTCTGAAGGCTTCACGCTCCAATCAGGACCAGCAGCTAAGGGCTCTGCTCTGGTCTGGAGGTTCTGAGCTCCTGTCTGGGCTGGCAGCTGAGGGTTCTGCTCTGGTCCACAGACTTGGTGCCTCCTTCTGAGCCAGAAGCTGTGCACTCCTGTCTGGGATGATATCTAGGGGCTCCTCAGTCTGGACCAGAGACTGTGTTCCAGTCTGGGATAGTGGCTGGGGCATCGCAGAAGACTGCGTGCTCAGATCTAGGCTGGCAGATATGTGCCTGCTAGTGCCCTGGACCTTTTCCAGGGATTAACTGGGTATCCTGAAGACCTTCCCACTTGATTTTCTCACCGTAGGATTTCCTCTCACCTGGCAATCACAAACACTGGTGTTTTAGGTCCCAGGGTTCAGTCTCCTTGTTGCTGTGCTGACACTGCTATCCTACTCCTCAGACACAGTGTCCTCCCAGGGCCGCCATCTTGGATCTCCTCCATAGTGCATTTTCTTAATTGAAGTGAGAGGGCTAAGTCCACTGTGGATGGTGTCATCCCTGGACAGGTAACGTTGGCATGCTGTATGGAAACAAGCTGAGAAAGCTATCAGTGGGCACGCTAATAAGCAACATCCCTCCTTGGCCCCTGCTTCTGTTTTTTCCTCCAGGGTCCTTCCTTGAGTTCTTGCACTGACTTCCCTCAGTGATGGATTATGACCTGAGAGCTGTGAAATGAAATAAACCCTTTCCTTGCCAAGATCCTTTTCGGTCATGCTATTTTATCACAGCAATGGAAACTCTGACTGAGATAGTATCCATACCTTATGTTCTCTCAAAGTTAAGAGATTTTCATTTGTTCAGAAATATTTTTTTTTGGAATAAGCCTTTAGCGCATATCCAAAACTTTTAATTATTTTAACCTCAGTTAAATTGCCATGTTATAGTACACTTATTTTGATTTTTCCAGAGAATACTTATTTTGTTAACTTACAATATTAAAATTAGATATCCTTTGAAAGCTCAAAGGCTAATATAATATTTACTTTTTGATTTTTAGTAAGAAGATTTGCTAATATTCTTCAAAGTAGGACACTGTCAATCAATGTCAATTTTACAATTTTCTTAAGGTTTTCAAAACACTTTTAAAAAATATAACCAAACTTTCTAAAAAATTTGGAATAATTATTGCTACATCTGTCTCTACATTCTTAGGCCAAATACAGAAAAAAAATGGTATTAGGAGTATAGTTAGCCAATTTGCACATAGAAATGACCAAACCATTTATATTAGTCTAAGTGTGTCTCCCTTAATTTAATATAAACTTTGGTGATAAGATATTAAATGAAAAAGAAAAAACAGCATTATTTACAAGCACTGACATAATCCATGGGAAAGCAAAAATGACACCTTCAATCTTTATTAATGTTCAGATAGGAGCAGAGAAACTAAGGGTTGAGTCTGAGTGATAGAGACGACCATGCTGCTTGGAAAGAGAACTCAGCTAATTCACAGAAATAATGAAAAATTACTGATGTAATGAAGTCTGCTGAACTCTAGATTGCTACTGGGTAATTTTTCAATAAGAGTAAATGAAGCAAATGTCACATTTATCTAAATTTAATGTGTGTCAAGTAGTGAAACAAAATATGAAAAAGTTACTAAAGTTTAGAAACCAGAAGCTAAGCACTGCTACTGTGACTCACGTTCTGAGTTCTAATTTCAGCTCTGAAAGTCCAACTTCTTTGGCTTTTTTCTTCCTCTTGCAGTAGTTGAATCTCTAATGTGTGTTTCATACCTAGAAACAAAATAGAATAGATCACAAAAATTAAAGAATTTGAAATAATTTTAAATGATCTAAATCAAACTGAAATAACTGGTTAACTTGAATGACGGTGAAAATTTATCACTTCTTTATTCACCTATATTTTTCTCTGATCAGTACTAACAGCTTTGCATTATATCACTAACTTATAACAACCAATAAATCTGAATTAGGGCTTTGGCTCATTGGTAAATCACATGCATAGAACTAGTGAAACCCTGAGTTTGAGCCTCATTACTAAGAAAAAACAAAAATTATAAATCAAGGTAAAGCAGAAGGAGGAATAATTCCAATGCAAGCTTAAACTTTTTAATTGACTAAGTACATGTTTTTTAGAAAACAGTGATGCATCTCTTTTTCCTCAGCAAGTAAAATCATAATCTCTGGGCTCTATAACGCTACACCATTGTCACCACCATTTTCTTGGTTATTAAGACTGTGTTGTGTTGTTTCATGTTTTCATGTATTTTCAGTGTTTCTGCTTTTTCAGTCAGTCACCTGACTCCAAGAGTCAGTCAATGTCTGTGAGTGAATAAAAGAAGCATGAGCTGTCTTCCAGGGAGCCAGCCAGAGCACATGCTGGAAGTCAAAATTTAGAAATAGGAAGTAAATTAGAAGAAAAGAGGGGAAAATACAGAAAGCAAGATGTCAGCAGCTTTCTGTGGAGCCCCTGAGTTTCTGACACTTCTGAGTGACCATCTGCCCCTAAAGCCACAGGGAGTTAACTCCAAAACAGGCCTTACCTGCAGAGCACCACAGAGATGCCTCTGTAATCCAGTGAGCCCTGCTATGTCCTCTCCAGGAGGCCCTGGAGCTCAGGTTCTCCCTTAGCCATGCTCAGAAGTCTCAACCTTCTATAAAACAGCTATTCCTTATATTGCTATTGCCTTGAGCTTTTTGGTGCTATCTTTATTGTTAACTGATCCCTAATGACTCTACTGTTAAAGTGAATCTCTATTTATTTTAAACTGTCCTGGTTTAAGTGGTTGTGATGTTTCTGCCCTGACTGTACTCCAATTGTGTCAACTTTGAAGCCATAAAATGAATGTTTCCTCTTCTTAGACCTTAGACACAGCACAGAAGAATGAAAACTGATCATCACTTCGTAGGAAGTTTTCCTCCTGATTACTACATAGGCTATTATAACGAATATCCTATTTTATTTCTGATTCATAGATTATCTGTTTTTAGTTTTGTGAGTATATGATAATTGTAAAAAACTCACATATTTAATACAAGAATGTAATGCATTTTAAACATATTCACCTTGCCTGTTCCCCTCACTTGTCATGCTTCCCAGCCGCCATTGTTCTTTTTCTTTGACCACTTGTTTTCTACTTTTATGTCTTTCAAAACACTCTGTTCTTCTTATTAGTGAAATTGTGGGGGCTGGAGAGATGTCTCAGTTTTTAAGTGTGCTTGTAAAGGACCTGGAATCAATACCAAGTATGCACATGGCCACTCACAACTGTCTATAACTTTGGTCCCAGTGGATCCGATGTTCACCTCTGACCTCTATGGGCACTGCATGCATATGATGCACATAAATGCATGCAGGCAAAACACCCATACACATAAAATAAAAATGACTATAAATTTAAAAATAAGTCATGCAATATTTTCTCTCTGAATCTCATTTATTTCACTTACCATTATGCTGCCAAGTCTATCTATTTCCCTGTAAGCATGATTTTGTTCTCCTTTATAGCTGAATAAAACTCTACTGAGGGGCATCTAGGATAATTCAATAACTTTGCTACTGTGAATAGTACCACCATGTGCAGGTATCTCTATGGTGTGGTTACTTGATTTTGTTACAGTGTATAGTCAGAGTGCTATACCTAGGTCAATGGTGATTCTACTTTCTATTTCTTGAGGGCCTCCATACTTCCATGGAAGCTGCAATAATTTAGAGTGTATAGAGCCCCTTCCCATATAAACACTCACTCCCCATCCCAACTCCCATAGCCTTGTCAATATATCTTGTTAACTGTTTTCTTCATGGTAGCCATTTTGCCTGGGAACATTTCCTCACACATTTTCTGGCCATTTGTACTTTCGTTGATAACTGTTATCCATTCTGTGTCTTGGCTAGGTGATTCGTTGTGACAGTTGTTGGAGTTTTATTTTTTGAGTTCTCTATAATAATTACCTTTCAGATGAATAGCTTAGAGATTTTCCCCATTCTATGGGCTATATCTTAACTCAGTTAACTGTCTCTTTTGCTATTAAAGAAACTTTCTAAAGTAACAAAATTCTAATTAATTCAAAATAGGTAAATTTTGCTATTATTTCCTGAGTAATATAAATCTTCCATGAGTCATTGCTTGTCTTCAAGTATTTCTCTTATGTTTTTTTCTCTTGTAGTTTCAAAGTATCAGGCCTATCCCTGAAGTCTTTGATAAACTGTAAATTGATTTTGTATTATAGGGTGAGAGATAGAGATTTACTATCAGTCTTCTACATTCATATTTTGAAAGCAATTTTAAGTTCACAGTAAATTTGAGGAAAAAAAATGGAATCCCAATATGTCCCATTCTCACATATGTATGCTTCAACAGGCATTTAAGAATAACAGTAATTTAACTGTTTATCTAATTACATGGGTATTTAAAAATTTAAGTTAAAATTAAATCAAAAGCAATTCTCCGTGTCTTGAAACCTCCTAAAATTTTGATCCCAAGCCAAAGTATTACTTTCCTTATTTATTAAAATATGAACAATAGTACATTCAAATGTTAAATAATAATCAATATGAATCCTTGTGCTTCTCAACTTAGAGAATTGTGGATAAATATTCCACTTAGGTCATCATATGATATATTTCCCCATATACACATGTTTATGCATAAAAGCCTAGATGCCTATGGATATGAGTGAATTGGGCTGGAAAGATGGCTCAACAGTTAAGAGAGCTTGATGCTTTTCTCGAAAACCAGAGTTGAGTTCCCAATATCTAGATTGGTCATATCACAATTGCCTATGATTCTCACTCTAAGGAATCTTATGCCCTTCTTTGGCTTCCAAAAGAACCTGTATTCACATACACACAAACACACTCACAAGCAAACAAAAGTTTTATATAAACAGACAAAAATAGCTTGTATTTTCACACAATGAAATTTTATTCATCCATAAGGGAGAATAAAATTATATTATTCATATGGGAAAGTGATTGGAGCTAGGTATCACAGCATTAAGTGACTATCTTAGTCACTGTTCTATTGCTGTGAAGAGACACCATGCAAGACAACTCTCAAAAAAATTGAAGGCTTGCTTACTGTTTCAGAGATTAGTCAATTATCATCATGGCTATGGCAAGGAGCATGGTGGCATGCAGGCAGACATTGTCCTAGAGAAGCAGCTAAGTTCCACTTTTTGATCATGAAGCAGAGAGAGAGAAAGAGAGACAGAGAGAGAGACAGAGAGAGAGACAGAGACAGAGAGAGAGACAGAGAGAGACAGAGAGAGAGAGAGACACACACACACACACACACACAGAGAGAGAGAGAGAGAGAGAGAGAGAGAGAGAGAGAGAGAGAGAGAGAGAGAGAGAGAGAGAGAGAGAGAGAGAGAGAGAGAGAGAGAGAGAGAGAAGCTGGGCCTGGCATGGGCTTTTGAAACTTCAAAGCCCACCCCAAGTGAAAAACTTTCTTCAACAAGGCCAAACCCACTCCAATAAGGCAACACCGTCTGATCCTTGTAATCCCTTTAAACAGTTCTACTCCCTGGTAACTAAGCATTCAAATATATGAGTCTATGGGGGGGGGTCATACTTGTTCAAACCACCACAGTGATATAACACAACTTAAAGAAGCAAATGCCACATGTTTTCTTCCGCATATATGATCCCATACAAAGAAAACAGAACATGAAAGCAAAAAGGAACAAGTAAGATGGGTGAAGGAGGTTAGGGAGAACAGAGGCAAATGAGGGTGATTAAAGTGCATTATGATACATATGTGGGAATTAGCTTCCTATGAACCTGAGAGGGATGAACAAAGCAATAGTTTTTAATTATGATGAAACCAGGTTGTTTTGAGTTTGTATCCTATACCTATAACTTTTTCATATGCCTTTGTGAAAAAAACATAAGTTATAAATCAAGATAAAGTAGTGCAGGGGCACACACCTGTAATCCCAGAACTCTGGAAGGCAGAGGAAGGTGGATCTCTGTAGGTCTGAGGCCAGGCTATTCTACAAAGTGAGTCCAGGACAGCCAAGACTACACAGGGAAGCTATACCCTAAAAACAATATATATATATATATATATATATATATATATATATATATATATATATATATATGAGATCATTCTTGATCAGTAGGATTTTAGGGATGTGTAATCAGATGGTCCATGTAGTATTCTAAATTACCATGGTTCGGTATATGGAAAGATTTTAAACTACAGATTGCTATTATGGCTTGAAATGATAATGATTATTTAAAATTTCAATAAACGCCTACAGGCTAAATTATTAGGAGTATTAAAGCAAAATAATTTTCCAACCAATCATTTATACATGATATTACAAATAAATTAATGACATTTGAGTGATGGTAAGTTTGAAGGTTCAGCTAGCCTACTAGCCAGAGAAGTAATTTGGAATATGATACAGTTGAACTATTATAAATCAAAATAAATTCCACTTGGATTAGAATAATTGTGGATGTGATAATGGAGGCTAAAATTCAATCTGATATTAAATTGACATCATACAAATTCTGTCTCTCCAAACTAAATTTCAACAAGTTGTGTTTTAGGCATATTCTGACATGTGCTTAATTTCTTTCAAAATAACATTCAAATATGAAAAAAAATACTATTCTGATTTCAAATTATTTTGAAAAGGTAGTTTAGTGACAAAACATCCTTGAAAATAAGTAATAAAAATGAAAAAGACACAGTTTTGATCCACGAGTAAGAGCTGTAAGACTGCGTGGAGAAACACTAACGTGGAAAGATTACGACAGCTCACCCAGCTCAGAAGACCTCATAGTGGGCCTAACTTTCAGGAGGGTTTGAACACATTTAAACTATAAATCGGTGAAAGGATCATAAAGCTGAAAACAAGATATCTACATTGTCTATTTCAGTCTGAGTAGTTTTGGCTGTTTAAATTAATAAGCAAATATTAGATGTCTCCATATAAGTAATAGGCTTTCTTCTTGATATCCTTCTCAGGTTTTTACCACCTTGAATACCTATTTAGTACTCAATTCAGAACTTATAAAAGGGTAACAGAATCCACCTAAATTTCTTCTCTTATTTGGTGGAATCACTTCTTATTTTAATATTTCAATAAGTAAGCCACAATGTGACTCATTTCCTTCACATGAAGACCTCCATTTTCCAAAGCACCAGGAAGAAAAAAACAACAGGAAAACAAAGTGTTTAGTTAGTGGGAAAAGTTGAAAATGCACTTTAAATAATATCCAGGAAAGGAATAAGGGAATAAGGGCATTTGACATCCTCCAGAAATATTTCCTACATAACAAACACTCATGAGGAAAAGCATAGGTATATTGATGCAGACTGCAAAGCTTAAACTCCATACCTGCCCAGCAGAATGGCAGAGATGGCTCATAGGTCCCAGGATACTCTTCTGTCAGAAGAGGTTTCAAGAAATCTGAACAGTTCTTGATAATATTTCAGAAAAATAATCTGTTTTACCTGAACATAGTGGTGCATTTCTGTAATCCCAGCACATAGGAGGATGAGGGAGAAGGAGTCCAAGTTCAAGTCCAGCCAGAGCTATAAAGAATCATCTTTTCTCTCAAACAAATAAATATAAATAAGAACAGAATTCCATTCTATACAATCACATTTAGAGTATTGGTTCTCTAATGTGAAAGTTAGAAATAATGTTCAGATATCAAAATGAGCCAAAGTCACTAACAGTATAAATAAGATTGATTTTTTTCCTCTTCAGGATATTTTTGAGAAGTTTATACATGAATATAATATATTTTGATCATTTACCTCTCTAATTTCTTCTCCATCCCTCACTACTTTGCCCTTCTTTCTTTAAACCCACTGAGTGTACTCAGTGCTGCTTGTACGTGCATGAAACAGGACCATCAACTGGAATATAAGTATCCTTTCAGGGACCACATCAATGAGGAAAACGGACACTCCCCTCCATAACTGTCAATTGCCAATAGCACCTCTGGCGTGTGGGATTTCATACCTAATCACGGTGAGAGTTTTATGGGTTTTATCTTGTGCATGTCTTATGTACATAGTCTCAGCTGCTGCAGATAGTATGAAGGAGAAACGGAATAAAGGACCTCATCCATTGTGGGGACTGTCTATGCTCTTTTGTCTACCTTTTGAACCCTTCACCTGCTGGATTGCCTCATCCAGCATTAATATGAGGATATGTTCCTGGCCTTGGTATACCTACCATGCTTGATTGAGTTCTGTGGGAGGATTGCCTTTTTCTGAAAGAAACTGGAGGGGAAATAAAAATGGGGGAGAGGGGAGGTTGTAGGGAGGGACTGAGAGAAGAGGAAGGTTCATGGAAAGCTGAGGTTGGGAAGTAATATATGAAAGAAAAATAGCTCTAAAAAAAGAAAGTGGGGTAAAGAAGGTAGCATGGAAAGAGATAACTAACACTAAAGAAAGACCTTTGAATAAGCTATATGGAAATCTATTGCAGCTGTGTTGCTTCAGAAAATACACACACACACATTTGAAGGAGAGAGAGAGATGCTACATTTTTGTTTTCCTTACATAAATAAATGAATATGATGGCTTTATTTATATAAAACACCTAAAGCTTAACATTTTATTGGATAAAACATTAGCAGCTCCCTTTCTCTTACTCTAAAGCAATTGCTTTTCTCTCACAGCAAAAGCTTCTTTCTTAGATGCAAATACAATTCTCATTTTCTTAAACTATTTGGGCATAAATAATTATATATCAATATCATATTGCTGCATTGTTCATTGTTCAATATTAAATATTTTTTGTCAAAATAATCTTTAAAGTAACCAAAGGCACTAATCAGGTCATTTTTAGAATAGGAGAGCATACAGTAAGGCTTCAATTCATTATGTCTACCTGCAAGATGATGATGGCAACTACATGTTGAATGTCTGTTTATCTCTTGGTGTTTTAAACTAGAATATTGAATAGTTGGTGGCAGCTACCACAGCTGGTTTGTACCATAAACAAATTCAGCTTACAGTCTGACTGAAATTCCATCGCCCTGCTTCTAAATTGTGTTGTTTTTGAAGGGTATTTGTTCAATATATGCTGAAATATATTGGGGTCTTGTTTTTACATATGTTGACACCACTTATCCATAAAATTTAGGGTATAGAATAAATCATTGTCACTCAAAGTTTATTTCTGAAATAAACAAATGAGTGCCATCTGACTTATCTCCCCAATTATATAAAATGTATAATGTAAATAAACATGTGCATATTTAAGAACTACTTTATCTATGCAAAACATTTTCTGATTTTAAACATTTTAAACATAAACATTTTTAAAATTTATTTAACCACTTTACATCCTGATACCAGCCCCTCCCTCCTCTCATCCTCACCCTCACATTTCTCTGACCCCAGTCCCTTCTTCTTCTCACAGAAGGGGAGGCCCCCAAGGGATACCAACTCACCCTGGCATTTCACGCATCCCCTTGCATTGAGGCCTTACAAGGCAGCCCAGCTAGAAGAAAGGGATCCAAAGGCAATCAACAGAGTCAGAGACAGTCCCTAATCCCATTGTTAGGGGAACCACATGTTGCTCTACATGCACAACTGCTACATATGTGTAGGAGGTTTAGGGCCAGCCCATGCACACTCTTTGGTTGGTGATTCAGTCTGTGTGAGCCCCCATAATCCCATGTTAGTTGATCTTTAGATCTTCATGTGGTGTCCTTGATCCTGCTGGCTCCTTCAATCTCACTATTCTTCAAAATACCCTGTATTTTGCCTATTGTTTGACTTTAGGTCTCTGCATCAGTTTCTATCAGCTGCTGGATAAAGCCTCTCAGAAGACAGTTATGCTAGGCTATTGTCTGTAAGCATAGCAGTGTATCATTAATAGTGACAGGGATTGGCTCTCTCCCATGGGGTGGGTCTAAAGTTGGGTCAGTCATTGGTTTGCCATTTCCTCAATCTCTGCTCCATCTTTATCCCTATACTTCTTGTAGACAGGACAAATTTTAAGTCCAAGGTTTTATGGATAGGTTGGTGTCTCCCTCCCTCTACTGGAAGGAGGAGGCTAGAGGAGGTGGTGTCTTCAGGCTCCTTCACACATACCCCCACACCCACACTGCTAAGAGTCCCAGCTAGGGTCACCCCCACAGACTCCAGGAAGCCTCCTCTATCCCAGAGGTGCCCCCTATACCTATTTCTGATATATCTCTCTGTGTCCTTTTTCCACTACCGATCTCCCCACACCTGATTTCCATCCCAGTTACTCTCCTCACTTCCTCTCCCACCTATTTCCCTCCTTCCGTCTACTTCAGATGCCCATTTTATTTCTCTTCTGAGATTCAATCATGCTCCTTTGGGCCCTCCTTGGCATCTTTAGGTCCCTGGATTATAGGCTGGTCATCTTATACTTTATAGCTAAAACCCACTTATAAATGAGTACATACCATGTCTTTCTGGGGCTGGTTACCTCACTCAGGACTGATATTTATCTTTAATGAAACATAATTGACAATCTTACTTGGTATTCTTAATTATTATTACAACACTAAAAATGTTACTATATTAATATTTTTTAAATTTATTTATTTTTATCTCAATCACAGGTTAGGTACTTTGAATCCCAGGCGTAGCCCTCTCCCTCATTCCCTCCTACCCTCCCACTCCCTCCCTCATCTCCCTCCTCCCCACCCCCTCCA
>JAQQSO010005931.1:0-11689 GCA_028658305.1 Pachyuromys duprasi
TCCCTTGCTGCTCCTAGTTGCTGTTGTGAAACAAGAAGATGGAGATCTCCTGAAATGAGGATTAGACTGGCTCCAAGGAGCCCTATGACCCTGACCAGGAGGTAGCAGCTAAGAAAGAACTGTTCTCCTTTTCCCACTAACCTTCTTTCTCTCTCCTACCTGGTGGTGGGGTGTTGGAAGAGACTGGGGTAGAGCAGGAAGAAAAACATAAGGAACTTAAATAAAAGAGCTTTTTAAAAAAATAAAAAAATGATCAAAGATACAAGGCCTATATCTAGACACAATAAATGCAATATACATCAAACTGATAGCCAACATCAAATTAAACAGAGAGAAACTTAAAGCAATTCCTCTAAAACTAGGGAGAAGACAGGGGTGTATACTCTCTCCATATCTATTCAATGAACTACTTGATGGTTTAGCTAGTACAATAGGACACTGAAGGAGATCGAGGGGACACCCCCCAAAAATTCTAGTAGGAAACTCCTACAGTTGATAAACCCCTTCAGCAAAGTAGGTGAATACAAAATTAACTCAAAAAAATAGACCTCCTATATTCAAACTATTAATAGACTGAGAAAGAAATTATGGAAATCAATACCCTTCACAGTAGCCACAAATAATATAAAATATCTTGGTGTAACTCTAACCAAGCAAATAAAGAACTATATAACAAGAACTTCAAGTCTATGAAGAAAGAAAATGAAGAAGATATCAGATGATGGAAAGATCTCCTGTGGATTGGTAGGATTAACATAGTGAAAATGGCCAAGGAGCAGCCTAACTAGATCCCAGAAGAGGACATTGCAGCCAGCCCGGAAGAGACATGATAAGCTAGGGTCAGATGGAAGGGGGGAGGTCCTCCCCCATCAGTGGACTTGGAGGGGGCAGGGAGAAGATGAGGGAGGGATGGGGAGAGTGGGAGGGAATGAGGAAGGGAGATAGCTATGACTGGGATACAAAGTATATAACCTGTGATTAATATAAAAATAAATAAATTACTTTTAAAAAAAGAAAAAAAAGAAAAAAGCTATATTATCAAAAAAGTATTGTTCATATCATGCAAGGTGCCACATTTTCATGACAAGAAACCGAGTGACAGACTTATACTCTAAACAAATGCAAATACTGTACATTCTTTTTAAGGTTATTGTAATTCAGTAGTGATGTAACCATGAATAAGTTTGTTTGACTTCCTGGTCTCTGCAGCAATTAGCCCAGTGCTAAACAGGCATAATATGCATATTTAAATAAATATTGAATCAGTTACTAAATAACAAATGAATACATACATATATGAGTAAATTAATAGATGCATGAATAAATTAGTGAATTAATGAGCTTATCATTTATCTACTCAACATGTGAATCTGTAAGGACATTGCTGATTTTCTTATGATTTATGACCTTAACTGCCAATAAAGACACATAGAATTTAGAAAGCAAGCATAATCAATCATAAAAAAGGTTTTATAGTTCTCCATCTTAGTGTTTTTCCAACAAATCTTTTCTTTGAGGTTTTTGTAGTGTTTATTGTATTCAAAGACTTTGGTTTCATTGATGAAAAACCTTCAAAGTATTAATTTTAACCAGACATGGTAACACATGCTTGTAATCCCAGCATTTAGAAAGCACAGCAGGTAGATTTCCATGGGTTTGAGGCCAGCCTAATCTACAAAGTGAGTTCAGGAGAGCCAAGGCTACACAGAAAAACCCTGTCTTGAAAAACTAAAAATAAATAAATAAATAAATAGATAAATAAATAAATAAATAAATAAATAAGTTACTTTTTCACAGGTGTCAATTAATATCACCCAACTACAATTAGATAACAGTAACCTTTTTCTTTTTTTTCATTAAAAATATTTATTTCTTTAAAAATGTATACATTTTAATTTTTGTTTTATTTTTTAATAATATTTTATTCACTCTGTATCCCAGCTGTAGTACCCTCTCCTATCCCCTTCCAATTCCAACCTCCCTTCCCCATCTCCTCCCATGCCCCACCTCAAGTCCACTGATAGGGGAGGTCCTCCTCCCCTTCCCTTTGGCCATAGCCTATCAGGTCTCATCAAGACTGGCTGCATTGTCTTTCTGTTTCCTGGTAAAGCTGCTCCCCACTTAGGGGGAGGTGATCAAAGAGCCAGACACTGTGCTCATGTCAGAGATAGTCCCTGCTCTGAACACTAGGGAACCCACTTGGATACTGAGCTTCCATGGAACTAGAAAAGATCATTCTGAGTGAGCTATCCTAGAAATACAAGGACACACATGGTATATACTCACTTGTAAGTGGATATTAGACATATAATATAGGATAAATGTGCTAAAATCTGTACACCTAAAGAAGCTAAGCAAGAAGGAGGTCCCTGGGTAAAATGATCAACTCTCATTCAGAAAAGCAAATGGAATATCTGTCTGAAGAGGGAGAAAACAGGGAATAGGACAGGAACCATCATAGAGGGCCTCTGAAAGACTCTACCCAGCAGGGTATCAAAGCAGATGCTGAGACTCATAGCCAAACTTTTGGCAGAGTGTAGGGAATCTTATGAAAGAAGGGGGAGATTGAAAGACCTGGAGGGGACAGGAGTTCCACAAGGAGAGCGACAGAACCCAAAAAACTGGGCAAAAGGGGTCTTCTCTGAGACTGATACTCCAACCAAGTATCATGCATGGAGATAACATAGAACCACTGCACATGGCAACCTTACTACATTTCAATTAATTAAATTTATCGATAATCTAGTTTATATAAACTGATTTTGTTTATCTTCTCTGTTAAGAAACTAGTTTCTTAATCTTAAAAAAATTTTAAATTAAGCTGAATCGTGATGGTGCACATCTTTAGTCCCAGAACTTCGGAAGTAGAGGAAGGAAGATCTCTAAGTTCAAGGTCAGCCTCGTCTACAGAGCAAATTCCAGGACAGCTGGTGCTACACAGAGAAACCCTGTCTTGAAAAACCTAAACCAAACTCAAAACAAAGCAAACAAACAAACAAATTCAAGCAACAGAACCCAAAAATCTGGGCACAGGCTTCTTTTCTAAGACTGATACTCCAACCAAGGACTATGCATGGAGAAATGAAGAGTAACCTTTTTCGAGATGTTTATATGTCTATCAAGTGAAGTTTGCTGTTCATTGGTAGATGGTTTTTAATCATTGTTGACATCTTTATTGATAAAATGTACATATTATTTATTATTGGCCTATAGATCAGTTTGAAACATGAAGTTATGTTACAATATTTACTTAGGATAAAATTAATGATTGGTAGGTGATAGATAGATAGATAGATAGATAGATAGATAGATAGATAGATAGATAGATAGATAGATGTTAGATTATTTTCTGAGGGGCTGGAAAAATAGTTCATTCAGTAAATGCTGACCATGCAAGAATGAAGAATTCTGATCAGATCTTCAAAACATATGTAAAAATACAAATACAAAACAGTGTATGTCTGTAACCCTAGGAGATGAGCACATGTAGATTTCTAGAATCCACTGATCAGAAAGCACAGGGAAGTTGGTAATCTCCTATCTCCTTGGAGATCATATCACCAAAATTAGGATGGGACACAAATGAGAAAAGCATGTGACCTTTTTACATTCATGTGAACTCCCATGAACACACATACAGTACAAACACACATAAAAAAAGATAATTTCCTCAAACAGTGTATCATTTTATTGGATCAAAAAACTACTAATTCTATGGTCCAGTTGGTGACATATAGTCTTCATTCTAACAGATTGGAGACAGATAAAGGATGACCATGAGTTTGAAGTCTTCTGGGCTACCTAATGAAACCCTGTGTCAAAGTTAAAAACAAGAGACTCCAATGAAAAGTACTGCAAAGCTCTAGGTTACAGAAAATAAAGTAAAGGCAACCCTATTCATTACCTCTGAGTGTGGATTTTTTGAAGGTGTTAGCTTAATGTCTCTGTCCACATATTTATTAAATAGAATATGAGGGTAGAGACAGTTAGTTGTAAGTTGCTACTGTAAAGAGAAGGTACGTTCAAGTGCATAGTTAACAAATTTGGGAAAATGTCCTTGCTGTAATCATTTATATCATCTTCATTACCAGCATTCCTTATTGCCTCTTAAATTCAGAAAAGCCAGTTATTGACTGATAAATTCATGAAATCTACTGGCCTCATAAGACTTACCTCTTTGTGAGTGTTTCATTTTTAGTTGTTTTTCCATTTAAAATGTTCATAGTGCCTTTGTTAGTTTACAAGCCATTCCGCTAGCTTGGTTCAGGGACACAACAACTTCTTGTGTCATTGCTTGGTGCCACAAGCTATCTGTGGGCCCAGACCAAAGGACAGTCCCTGCACCACAGCTTTCTCAGCCTCTCTCTGTCTGTCTGTCTCTCTGTGTGTGAGTGTTTGTGTATATGTGTTTGTGCCAACTTCCTCCTGTCCGCATGTTTTTATTCTCTGTCCTTCTCTGCCCTGATGGCTGTGTTTCTGTCTGTCTGATGTCTACGTGTCCAATCATCTGCTTCTACCAATCACGCTGGAGGCTCTAACACCATTCTCTTTTAGCCCTCCCGCAAATAAACTTTCTTACCCAGGTATGTTGTGTGGTGTAATCATGTATTATAACAACCCTCCTACATATACACAGTAAAACATGTGTGTGTTTGTGTGTGTGTGTGTGTGTGCATTGTGTGAAAGAAAGGCTATATCTATTATAGTGCTGCCTGAAACAGACTTAGTGCAAAGGTCATGCTTGGCAATGGAAGGGCATATAGCATAATTTACCATTAATTCACCAAATCTTACTTTAAAATTAATGGTGTCTGTTGCATAATGTTTCCTTTGGGACATATATTTGAAACATTATAAATATAATTTTTGAATTCAGTGATATTTAATTTTAACCTTTAATAGTTATGTAACTGAAAAGACAAAGTTCCTTTATGTACTCATCCAACTTTGCTGATTGAGATCTTCTGGTTTATACAACACATGCTAACTATGATTATTTATGAGGGTAGAATTGACAGAACAAGAATGGTACGCTTAAACACATGAAGTGGTTGTTCTCTTTATTATATATCTAGTATATGGAAACCGAAATTTACTTTGTAGTATTTAATTTAATGTATATTTTTCTGAGATATAATACTTACTGCTTCCTCATCTATGAGGTTTATACAAATGGCATCAATTTTGTCAATGTATGTTGGTGTGCTCTGTTTTTATAGCCAATGAAATATTTGGTTGGTTTTGTTTTATTTTTTATTTTATTTTATTTTTTGAAATGTGGACTCACTATATAGCTCTGGCTGGAGTGGAATTCTCTTGGTATACCAGACAAACTTTAATTCAGAAGTGGTAAGTTAAAGGTATATGTCACATGCACTAACCAAATACTTTCTTAAATTTTTTCCAGTCACAAGCTTTTTATCCCAAAGTTATTTTTATACCCCTAGAATAAAAATATTTAAAACCATGTATCCACTGAAAATATATCATAAACACCTTTTATTTAAAACAGTCAGTTCTTTGCTACACACATAATTTTACCAGTTATTAAAGACAAATGCAAAGTTGCGTATCATTGGGATGGGTGTGGTTGTTTATTTTTTTAATAATTAAATTGTGGCTCAATATTTGATACTGCAGGACACACAGCATAGCCAGCAATTTTCAGAATATATTGGTGCTTCAATGCCTTAGTCATCAAAGTTGATAATGATACTTTTAGATAATCATATAATCACATGATAGGAGAGTTTTTAGGGCCATTTAAAAAACTGCTGGACATTCTGTCCTCATCACAAGTGAAAACTCACTGAGCAATATTCTATGAAATTGTGGTCAGTAAACTGATAGCAACTTTTAAAATTAAACATTTTCACAAAACACAATCTAAGAAGATACTAGATTGATGTTATCATGCTGAAATATGATTATGACATATTGCATATTTTGCTCTCTATATTTAAGCAATTACACTTCACTTTCTAAGAGCAGATAGCTTTGTATAGACAGTAAAGAAATGTAGTTTATAGTACCCAGTATTCTTGAATTGAGGCTGAAACGTTTCGGTGTTCATTAGTGTTGCATGATGTGGCAGAATGTGCTCAGCAAAGTGTCTGTAATGTGTGTTCCAAACCAAGGCAGAGACCTGATAAGCTATAGTAAGATGGAAGGGGAGGAGGTCCTCCCCTATCAGTGGACTTGGAAAGGGGCAGGGAGGAGATGAGGGAGGGATACAAGGGATAAGGAGGGAATGTGGGAGGGGGCTACGGCTTGGATACAAAGTACATAACCTGTGATTAATATAAAATAAAAATGTTTAAAAAATAAAAAATAAAAATTATGCTAAACCCCCCCTCAAAAAAAAAAAAAAAAAAAACAAGGCAGTAGTAAGGTCTCCTAATGTGGCCCAGGGCAGTGCTATCAGAAAGATCTCTGATTCATTTGGCAACAATTTAGGATTAATCCTGGCCTCTCTGAAAACATTTACAGTTGCCATTTTCACCTCCTTTTCCATATGCAGCCCCACATAATGTCATGATCCACAACTTACGAAATTTTGATATAGTCAACTGCTCTTTAGTGTACTGTAATGTTTAAATGGTGAAAAATCTCCAAAGTAATGTAGATATCCATCAGTAGACAGTAATGGGAAAGCCACAGAATCTATTCATACACACTGATTCTCAAGAGATGGCAAAAGACATTTGAAGGATAAATTCAAATTTGCCAAATGGACAAGATGAAGATCTTATGACACAAAGTTTATTGGAAGCCTCCAGTTGATATCTGGTAAGGCTGAAGGGAGACATAGCAGCAATTGCATTTCTATTCACCTTCTTTGTCACTAATTAGGAACATTTTCACCTATTGTAGTAATTGGTATAATTTTCTTCTGTAGAGGTTTTCTTTTTTGAAAATCTAATTGTTTTCCCTATTTAAAAATGTTTATCAGTGAAAAATTCTTTAAAACAGAGGGGGAAAAATACCACAAATCTTTTCTATTTGGTTTTCCCCTATCAGAGTTTAAAGTTATTTCTTAGGAAAATTCTGCCTTGCTTCCACTAATCTGCTGTGTATTGTCTGCTTCTATTTGTTTTCTTGTTTTGTTTTGTTTTATTTAAGCAAAATTGGGCAGAAAACAAGAAGATACCTCTAAAAGACTCTTTCCAAGTAAAATAGGATATAGTAGAAATATATGACCTTTTCTTTTAGACAAATGCAAGCTGTCTGCCCCAAATGCTACCTTTTCTGTGCACTTGCTTCTCAAGCTCCCCCAGAGCGTGGCTTTTGAGAGAGGCAGTATTCTAACAAGAGAGGAAAGTGCTGGGTATTACATTTACAGTAAGACAGGAAACACACTAACCAGTTTATCAACAGCTAAGGCATTACAGCTCTTGTTATGCATTTCAGTTACAAGCATAAAAACACACTGCCTGGAGAATGTATTGATACCCAAATCTATCATACAGAGCTCATACCTTTGACTCAGAACTTGATATTTAGCCTTCTGACACAGAGGGTTACTCAAGAATAAGGCTGCTTCCCAGTTGTGATTTATAGGTAAGATGTTACAACTACATTCTTTCATCTGATTATATAACACTCCCTGCTTAATATAATTACCTACATATGCTTCCAAAGGTAGAATTTTATATCTAATAACATGGATATTGCTATCTGCTCCAGTTAATGATATTTTTTTTCCTAACTTATTTTTAACCACTCAAAAGTTAAAAGAAAATATATGGATGTGCTTTAGGCTTTGAGGTGGAAACGTAAACAATCTCTGATTAAGCATAATGCTAGGAGACATTCATCAAATCAAGTCACAAATAAAATGAAAGACAGAAGCCTAACATCTGTACCCTGGCTCTGGAGTAGGCAGAGAGAAATCAAAGTTTGATACCTGCTGGGGGCTACGGTTGGTGCAGGAAGTAGATGCTCTTTTATTTCAGTCTGTCTTTGACAGATCTTAATATCTCTTTGTCTCTTGCTTCTAAGCATGAGATGGAACAATTTCAAGACCTAAAGTGGGGCAAACGGTCTGGCCAGAGTCAAGAACAAAAGCCGAAATCAAGCCCAGAAGAGATGTCTTCTTTCTCTTATTTTGTGAAACCAAAGCTCTGATGGAACAAATGATCATCAAGCCAGTTTGAAGGAACAGAAGCACTTCGAAGATGTAATGCTGTGGAGATTCATCAGCCTTAACTACCCTGTCTGGCCTAAAAGTGTTAAGAACAGTCTGGTCCCAGCTACTTGGTATAAATAACAGTTGCCCTGGTTCTTGCTTCCATTGGCCATTTTATCAGCCTTGTTGCCTACTTTCCTACATGCTTGCTGGCACATCTGTAAGGCAGGAATCAGCAGTGTTCAAAGCATAAAACAAAAATAGTGACGCAGTTTTGGTTTCTGGAGTTGCTGTTTGTTTTTACTACCAGGCAGTATGTAGAGGGGCTTATGAATACACTATGTCAAGCCAAAGAAAACAAACCCACAGTTTATTGCTTGTGAATATACAATCCAAACTCAGTTCTCTTTTTCTCTAAAGTGAACATGATAAGTCTACCACAATGGTTACCTTCTTAAAGTGTTTAAAAATTAACTCTATGAGGAGATTAACCTTGTCAAGTTTTTAGTTTTCTACGCAGTATTAAAATTGGACTGGTTGTTTTAACACTTATTCTAAGAGAAAGGAGTTATTTTTTTTCTGAAGTTCACAAATGAATAAATGAAAGCTGAAGGAGTTTCAAGTGACTTAGCCTGAAACACAGAGAAAATAAATATTAAAATTGTATGTACCCAAATTAGTTTTAAATCATGTCCTTGAACACATTCCTGTTTCTAGAAACCTATTCAAGAGCCCATGGCTTGGGAGGTCAAAGGCCCTAGTGGGCAACCTACTACTGTTGTTTGAATAAATAGTCTTCTTGTCAAACTACCAAAAAAAAAATAATAAATCATGTCCTTGATAGTGGGCTCAGATTTTTTTTTATTATCTTGATTCCCAAGATATTTTCTTGACTCAGTAATCCCTAAACACATTCATCTATTAGATGTTAGATCCATGCTAGGAATTTGTATCAATACTAGATGGGAACAAAAGGAAAAACTAATAGGCCTATTTTCAAAAATATACTTTTCATTGTTTCTCTTTCTAGAGCTTTCAAATATTGAATAGCCTTCATATTATCACTAACTGTATTACTCTATGTGTGGAAACAGAGTATTAATAGATAGGTGGATCAAATGTAATGGCTTCATGTACTATTAATGTACTAATGGATATTCCTAGCTATTATTGTCATTCAAATTGAAAGGATATTTTGTCTTTAATGGCTCTTAGTGTTCATCTCCTTGAGCTGTTTTAGAATCCACGCCTTTACTCTAATACATTCCTTTCCCATTGCACTGATATCTTACCATTTAAGCAAAAACATTCAGTGAATAATATGTTTGGAGGTAGTGATTGCTACCCTATTGAAGATAATAAGTCACAATTTTGAAGCATCTGTGTTTGCTGACTTTCAGATGTCAAAGTCAATTAGTATTTAACTACAGTATGTGTCATAATTCAGAAACAGTTTAGCTGTGCTGGGGAAGCAAAGAACTGGAATTGCTGAAGCTAATCTTATTGTTTTAGGTGAAACAATTACTGTAGAGATGTTAGAAGGTGAAAAAGTTAAACAGAGGCAGAAAATGACAGAGACGGGAGTTTCTAATTAGTTGGTTCAGTTTATTATCCTTTATTAACATAAACCAAGTAATAAAAGTATGACAAGTTATGAACCAGAACCCTGAAACGATAGAAGTTTCACGAAATATACACATATAAAGGTGATCTAAATGAAATCACCAAATAATGGGAGAAACAGAGCATGAACTGGTCATCTCTTGTATCCAAAAGAAGTTTCCCATACTGGGAATCTAATTGAGATGTTGGTGGATCCATGGGAACTCCTAAATAACTCAGGCTGTTGCCAAGACTATGTGTTGTTCTCTACAGACAGATAGTAAGGCCATACTGATGAACAGAACACACACACACAATTAACTGAATAGAGAAAAGTCAAGTTGGTGCCTCCAGAGAGCCTTCACCCCAACATACTAGTGTCTTTAGTACAGGAAGTATTCCATGAACTACCAAAGAAGAAATGTGAATATCAACACAACTACAAATGCTTTGATCTACAAAGGTGCTTTGCTACAAGATATGCTATTGCAAAGATGTGACAAAGCTTGGGGAAGTAACCACAAATATCTGGTTGGACTCATGGCTCACTCCACAAGAAGGAACTAACACCCACTATTGGTTGGGTGACCAGGAACCTGAGACTAGATAGCCCTGAGACTTAGGGCAAAATCAAATACTACAGTTCTATTAAATGAAAGTAAAAATAGAATGACTCCTAATGACATTCTGGTGTACTCACAGACCAGTGCTTTGATCAGTCATCATCAGAAAAGCTTCATACTTCATCAGATAAGAAAAAATAGAGAGAGGCACAGCCAGATATTACACAGAGACTGAGAGATCTTGGAGCATAAGCCCTTATTTATTTTTTCTGAGGACAGTGTGGAAAAGGAGGCAAAAAAAGGTTTAAGAGTCAGAGAAGATGGGGGCCAACAAGGTCCTCTAAATTAAAAGAATTAATGTTACTATGACCTAACAGAGACTGAGACAGCATGCATAGGCCTTGCTTGATTTTGCATAAGATGGAGTCCTAGAGTTGAAAGGAGAAGTGAACATATACCCCACCCATAACCCAGAAGTTACCTGAAATGTGTATACACTTACAAATGAAAATTTGGTTTTCTCCAACAGAGTTTCACTGAGAAAGCCAAATGCTCTTAATTATACACTGCATGCCCAACAGGAAAGGAACTCAATGGCATCTATGGAGGCTCTTTATGACATAATTTTATAGCAGGGCTTTCTTCTTTTCTTTATTTTCTTCTTTTTTATCTGTCTTCCTTATTTTTAAAAAATGTATTTTACTCTACCTGTGGTTTAGTTATATATTATGGATTTAAGTTTAGTATTTTTGCAGGATTCTTAGGTGTGCAATTGAGTGGTTCTCTCTCTGAGTCTGTATCTATTTCATGTTCCATTTCTTGGGCTATTTTCCTTATGTTTGTTTATTTTGTCCTATTCTGATGTGTTAGCTTTGTTTTATTTTGTTGTGTTATGTTTATTATTATTCCTTATGAGCCTGTTTGTTTTCTAATGAGAGACAGAAAATTGAGTCAAGTGCTTCCTTTGTGATATATTATATAGACTCAGGCCCAAAGCACTGTGGCCAAATGACTATGGACTGAAATTACTGAAATGCTAACCCAAATAAATCTATTCAGATTGCCAACTATGTGTCTGATTTGGTTGAAGCATTTTCCACAAAAGGCTACTTACTTCAGCTTAACCAGAAAACATCAGAAGGCCTAGGTAGATGTGGTCCATTATCTCCTTTAAATTCATACCCAATGATATAACTTAGTTCCATCAGGCTTCCATTATTAAAAGTTCTATTATCTCCCAATAGAACTACAGAATGGCAATCATACCTTTGGTCTATGGCCTATAAAGAACATTTTAAATCTATATCATACAACTTAAAGTCACTAAAATGAATTTTAGAGAATATCTTAGATTACATTCTATAACCAATCAAAAAAGATTTAGTGGCTTATATAG
>JAQQSO010005932.1:0-11689 GCA_028658305.1 Pachyuromys duprasi
GTAGCTCAATATCCAAGTGGGTACACCAGTAAGGGGAACAGGGACTATTTTGGACATGAACTCAATGGCTGGCTCTTTGACCTCCCCACCCCCCTGAGGGAGGAGCAGCCTTGCTAGGCCACAGAAGAAGACATTGCAGCCATTCCTGAAGAAACCTGATAAGCTAGAGTTAGATGGAAGGGAAGGAGGTCCTCCCCTAATAGTGGACCTGGAAAGGGGCAGCGAGGAGATGAGGGAGGGAAGTGTGTGATAGGGAGGGAATGGGGTAGGGGGCCACGGCTAGGATACAAAGTATATAACCTGTGATTAATATAAAATAAAATGTTAAAAAAGAAATAATTCGTCCTCTCAATATACCCTTTGTGCTAAAAAAGAAAAAAGACAATAAAAAAATGGAATCTTTATTACTCTGTCTAGCTCACAAAACCAATAGTTAATGTTAACTGTGATGTTTCATGGTAGAAAACTAGAGTATCCAAACCAAAATAAAAATCTTACTTTATAAAAGCACAAATATTGCTCTCCAAAAGAGATAGTATTTTCTTCTGTTTTAATTATTATCTGGTGACTATGCATCACTAATTATACATAGCATCAGATCTGGATGACATCTAAGCACAACACAGCCTGGGTTGAATTCTACTCAAATGTCTCGCTTTTGTTACTGATTTCTCTACTAGGTTTCCAATGTAAAGTCTGCTGATGTTTTAGTCAAGATTGACTGAAGCAAATTCATTTCTGCTCTTCAGAGATCCAGGATTAACTATCTAGCTTTTTGGCCCATTCAGCTTCAAAGCTTGCAAATGCCATGTGAAAGAAATTGGTCTCACATGTCAAGGCTGATCATTTCAATTCTGTAAAAATGCTAAGATCTTTGTAGGATTTTGTGTCACTCAGAAGATGCAAGTCTGACATCTCAGAGCTCAGCAGCTAGCTATCTTAGGTGGAAAAGAAGCTAGTGATTATCCATCATTATGGTCGATTAGAACCTCCTCTTGTGACTCTCAATATTGTTTGCTTCTTTATTCAGGTATTTCTCCCTGGAAGTTCTTTGTTTCCTAAACCTTGACATTGTGAAGGATTACGTGGTCCTTTAGAAAAGCTTTCAACCCACTTTCTTGTCTCCCATGGAGCCAGATTTGAATAATATCTTATACAAACAAACTATCATGACTTTGTTACTGCAAAATCTTCAGTTTGGCTTTATTTGCTTGTTTGCTTGCTTGGTTTTTCCTGTTTTAGTAATATTTTTTTCGACTGAAAGCCTCCAGAGACAATGAATGATTGCAGGGTAACTCTGCTGGCAGGATGCCTAAATTTGTTAAGAACTCAATCTTTATATATAGCATAGAGACAGTATATCTAGGCTTTCCAGGCATCTTTAATAGGAAGGTGCTTTTATCTGCCAGGTAACTCTCAAATCAGCTGCAGAAACCTTACCTATAGGTAAAATGATACAGCCATCAATATTTGAAATATATCACCCTGTCTTTTTGTTTGTTTGACAGAATCTGTAAACCTGCTTATGTGTATTTCAAATGCCAGTTTCACCATTCTGATTTGTCCGTCTATGTAACTAATGATTGATTGATCTATCATCACCATCATCCCTCTATACCTATGTGTTATCTGTGTATCTAATAATAGATTCTATTTTCAGTTTTTTCACACACTGATCTTTAGAGCTCTCATTTTCTATAATGCCTTCAATATTCTTTTAGAGGTATAAGATGCCAAATCTGAGAATTCCATTCACATTTCATTGTTTTAACATGTACATTTTATTGAAAATGTGGTTTTTATTCAACTTATTGTTATGTTTTTATTGTTATCATTTATTACAATTTACTCAGTTTGTATGCCAGCTGTGGCCCCCTCCCTTATCTCCTCCCAATCCCACTATCCCTCCTATTCTCCCCCTATGCCCTTCCCCTAGTCCACTGATAGGGGAGGTCTTCCTCCCCTTCTATTTGACCCTAGCCTATCAGGTCTCATCAGGACTGGTTGCACTGTCTTCCTCTATTGGCTGGCAAAGCTGAACCCTCCAGGAGGAGGTGATCAGAGAGCCTGCCACTGAGTTCATGGCAAAGAAAGTGCCTGTTCCCCTTACAAGGGACACCACTTAGAGATTGAGGTCCTCTCTATTCATTGTCCTTGGTTGGGGTATCATTCTTTTCAGAGCCCCCAGGGATCAGTTTTCATGGCTCTATTCTTCTCCTTGTGGAACTCCTGTCCCTTCAGGTCTTTCTGTCTCCCCCTTCTTTCTTGTACTCTGCCCAAGGTTTGGCTATGAGTCTCAGCCTTTACTTCAATACCTTGATCAGTGGTGTCTTTCAGAGGTCATGTGTGGTAGGCGCCTGTTCTATTCCCTGTCTTCTCCTGTTTTCAATATATATTGCATTTGTCCTTCATAATGAGGATTCAGCATCTTCCCTAGGGTCTTCCTTATTGTTTAGCTTCTTTAGGAGTATAGATTTCAGTATGGTTTTCCTATATTATATGGCTAATATCTGCTTATGAGTGACTATATACCGTAAGTGTCTTTCTGCTTCTGGGTTACCTCACACAAGATTATCTTCCTAGTTCTCACCATTTGCCTGCAAATTTCATGATTTCCTTATTTTTAATAGATGAGTAGTATTCTATTGTGTGAAGGTACCACATTTTCTGTATCCATTTCCCCATATTAAGAACATCTAGTTTGCTTCTAGCTTCTGGCTATTACAAATAGAGCTGTTATAAACATGGTTGAGCAAATGTCCTTGCTGTATACTTGAGCATAATTTGAATATATGCCTAAGAGTGGTATATCTGGATCTTGAGGTAGCACTATTCCCAATTCTCTGAAAAAGCACCAGACTGATTTCCAAAGTGGTTGTAATGTTTACATTCCCAGCAGCAATGGAGGAGTATTCCCCTTTCTGCACATCCTCTCCAGCTTGTGTTGTTACTTGAACTTTCTTTTTTTTTTCCACTTTTCTCTTTTTAAAATGTTTTATAATTACAGTTTATTCACTTTATATCCCACCTGTAGCTTCCTTCCTTCTCCCGTCCCATTCCCATGCTCCCTCCCCCTTCTGCATCCATGCCCCTTCCCCAGTACACTGGTAGAAGAGGTCTTCCTCCCCTTCCTTCTGATCTTAGTGTATCTGGTCTCATCGGGAATGGCTGCATTGTCAGCCACTCCTGATAAGAACAGCATCCCTTTTCCCCCCAAATTTTTATGTATTATTTTATTTGTTATATTAATTGCAGGTTATTTACTCTGTATCCCAGCTGTAGCCCCCTCCCTCATTCCCTCCCAAGTCGACCCTCTTTCATTTCCGCCCTGTCCCTCTCTAAGTCCACTGATAGGGGAGGTCCTTCTCCCTTCCATCTGACCCTAATTTATCAGGTCTCACCTGGGCTGGCTGCATTGTCTTTCAATGTGGCCTAGAAAGGCTGCTCCTTCCTCAGGGTGAGAGGAGGGGGAAAGGGAGGTCAAAGAGCCAGCCACTGGGTTCATGTCAGAGACAATCACTGTTCCCCTTACTAGGGAATTTTCCCACTTGGATATTAAGCTGCCATGGGCTATGTCAAAGTAGGGGTTCTAGGTTATATCCATGCATGGTCCTTGGTTGGAGAGTCAGTCTCAGAAAAGACCTCTGTGCCCAGATATATTTGGTCCTTGTTGAGCTCCTGTCCTCTCCAGGTCTTACTAACTCCCCTTTCTTTCATATAAGTCCCTGCACTCTGCCCAAGGTTTGGTTATGAGTCTCAACATCTGCTTTGATATACTGCTAGGTAAAGTTTTCAGAGGCCCTCTGTGGTAGCTTTTGATCTTAGGCATCCTGATGTGTTTAAGGTGAAATCTCAGGGTTGATTTGATTTGCATTTCCATGATGACTAAGGACTTTGAACATTTCTTTAAGTGTTTCTCTGCCATTTGATATTCCTCTGTTTAGAATTCTCTGGTTAGCTCTGTACCCCACAACTTATTATTATTTTTAATGTTAATTTTTTATTAATTACACTTTATTCATTTTTTATTCCTCCATAAACCCCTTCCTCCTCCCCTCCTAATCCCACCTTCCGTCCCCCTTCTCCACACATGCCCCTCTCCAAGTCCACTGAAAGAGAAGGTCTTCCTTTCCTTCCTTCTGATCCTAGTCTATTAAAAAATTTCCTTAACTCTCTACCTTTGTGAATACAATTTCCCAAATATTAACTTATTGTACTTAGTTCTAGTCTTTAGATATTTAAGGTGCTGAAAAAAAAAGCTTTTTAACATTTTATTTACTTGATATACTAGTAGGAAAAAGATATTATTTAAAATCATGTTACGTAATCAGAATAGGATTTGAAAGACTATTGTTTCCTTTGTAATATAAGGAGTATAAATATGGCAATAGCATATCTTCTTTATGTATGTGTGTTATATTCACATTTTAACATATCTATCTATTTATCTATGTATCTGTCTATTTTTAATTAAAAATCTCTTAACCAAGAAAAGCTCAGGGCTGGACAGTTTTAGTACAGAATTCTACTGGACTTTCAAAAATAATCAATGACATTACTCTTCAAATTATCCCTCAAACTATAAACAGAACCACTATTGGCCAGCATATATCCTGATTACAGTTTTCTATCAGTACATTCACCATCCCCACCCCCAGTCCCTGTCTATGTTCCCTATGAGTGGGCCAACTCATGTTTTGTCTCTCATAAGAAAAGGACAGGCTTCTGAAATTTTTTGTAATTGTAACAACATAACACATAAAAAGATAAAAACATAAATATCACATCAAAGTTGGATAAGACTAACCAATTATATATATATATATATGAGCCCAGTAGAAAGAACAATAACGAGAGACATTTGTTTGCACACCTAGGAATCTCATAAAAAACACTAATTGGAGGCCATATTATATATGCAGAGAGCCTGGTGCAGACCCCTACAGGCCCTTTGCATGGAGCTTCAGTCTCCCTTAGTAAATAAGAGGTTTGCTCATATTGACTAGAGAACCTTGTTTTCTTGGTGACTTCCTTCCCCTCTGGCTTTCACACTCTTTGTGTTTCCTCCACTGTGGGGGTTCCCAGAACTCTGACTAGAGGAATTTGACCTTATTTTTGTCAGGTTGTTTCTGCAGTACATCTTGAGATCAGGGTTAGTGATACTTTCTGCATTTCTTATATTGCACAGGATTCTTTTAGCTATTCTGGGTGATTTAGTTTCCCTATGAAACTGAAATTTACTCGTTCATGATCCCTGTAGAATGCAGTGGAATTACAATGCCAGTTGCCTTGAATCTGTAGATTCCTATTCTTAATATAGACACTGTCTCTATATTAATTCTGCCTATCTATGGAATAGGACTTGCTATCTTCTGATATATTCTTCAATTTCTTCCTTCAATGACATGAAGTTGTGTTATTACTATTTTTTTCCATACAATGCCCCATTGGTCGGTATTTGGCAGGTAGCGCTGAGAGGAGGGTGGCAAGCCCATCTGAATGCCCTCAGTGGCTGAGGGGGATGGTGGGTGTCAATGGCCCCAAACTCCCCGCATGCCGCAGGGAATAAAACACCAAACCAGAAGATCTGTTGAAACATGAGCTCGGTTTATTAAATTAAGCAGCCCCTTTTATAGGTCTGAGTCACGGGGCAGGATTAAGGAAATAAGGTAAGATAATATAGAGGGCACGGTTAAATAGTACAAGGAGAGGTGGGCCAGCAACAAAAGTCCACGTAACAGTTACCAGGCAGGGTTAAGTTTAAGGCAGATATGCTGAATCACTTTTGCCCAGAAGTGGGGCCTCTTAAATCAGAAGCTAAAGACAGGTCTCCAAACTCGAACCAGGCTCAGGTAGATCCAACAGGCCTTATCAGGCTGAGCAACACAAGTCTTTTGATGGCTTGCTTAGAGGTATCCCAAGGTATTTTATATTATTTGAAGCAATGGTGAAAATAATGTTTCCCTTATTTCCCAATTTATTTTTCACGTGTCTGTAGGATGACTACTGATGTTTTTTTGAGTTAATTTTTCATCCAGCTATTTTGCTAAAAATGTTTTTCAGATGTAGACATTTTCCAGCAAAATTTCAGGATCACATATGGGTGCTATCATATCTGCAAATGAAGATACATTGAATTCTTCCTTTTCCATTTGTGTTCCCTTGATCTGCTTTATTTACCTTATTTTGCTAGCTAAAACTTTTAAGTATTACATTGAATAGGTATAGAAAAAGTGGACAACCTTGCCTTGTGCCTGATATTAGTAAAATCCCCTTGATTTTCCCTTGATTGATGTTGGCTATGGGCTTGAAGTAAACTGACTTTATCATGTTGAGATTTGTCTTTTGTATCCCTTATTTCTCCTTATATTTGATCATGAGGGCGTGTTGAAGTTTTTCAAGGGCTTTTTATACATCTAATGAGATCATCGTATGTTGATTTTTTTTAATCTTTCATTTTGTTAATATGGTAGAGTTCACTTTTTGTTTTTTATATGTTGACCTATGACTATATCTCTGGGCTAAAGCCTACTTCATGTTGGTGGAAGAACATTTTTGAACTGGTCTTAGAAAACAAATTTTGCAAATGTTTTATTGAGAGCTTTTGGAACTTTGTTCATAAAATATTGGTTTGTAATTCTCATTCTTTGTTGAGTCTTTACATGGTTTGGCTATCAGATTAACTGTAGCCTCATAATATGAATTGGTCAATATTCATTCTCTTTTTATTCTGTGGAATAATTTAAGGAGTTTTCTGTTTTATAATGTATTATTTTATTTGTACACTTAGAAAAGTTGTACACAGAAACAGCACTGTTAGGGGGAAGAGAGGGTGACTTTTTCTTTTTTTAATCATTAAGAATGTTTGAGAAATAAAACAAAGACATAGTAAAATGTTTAAAAAATTAAGAAAAAACATTTTCCAAGTATAAAATTTAAAAATACAAAACAAATTCACAAATGACTTTGAATGCTAAATTAATATATATATACAATTGACAATTTTTGAAAGAGTTCTGTGCAATCTGAATTGACTCTATCCTTTTCTTGGTTGGGAGACTTAATGACTACTTATATTTCACTAGAGGCTATTGGTACATTTAAATTGTTTATCTGATTTTGATTTAACTTTGGTAAAAAATACCTACTTTGAAATACCCATTTCTATTTGATTTTCCAATTTGGTGAAGTTCCAGTTTTTCAAATGTGTCATTTTGATTCTATGGATTTATTCGGAGAATCTGTACTAATTTTAATTTCTAATTTTGTAAATTTGGACATGATATCTCAGCCTTTTATAAAGTTTATAAAGGTTTGTCGATCTTAGTGATTTTCTTAAGGAACCAACAGTGAGTAGTCAAGAGTTTCCACCAGGCTTGCCTTTAGGAACCTAGTGACAGTAGAATACTTCATCACTGGCTGGGAGTTTGCAGTATAACACCATTGTCTCAGAGTTGTGTATCCTCCCTATGCACATGAGTTAAGTCCTATGTGTCCTCTCCCTGTCTTCTTTTCCTTCCAGCCTCTACATACCCACTTCCCCCATATACCTTTCATGTGAGATAAATTTCATGGTTATGAGTTAGTGGCGTCTGCTGCTTAAATCAGAATACCAACTCCCAATTTCATTGGGAGTAATTTTCTTTTACTTTGTATTGTTGTTTGTTTGTTTCAATTTTCTGTTTACTTTTTTGGTTGTAATTGTTTCTTTTTGTTCTATACCTTTCAGGTGTGTTCTATGTCACTAATATGAGATCTTTCCATTTTTTTGTTTATTTTTCGATTTTTCTTTTTGTAGATGCTTATGTTAGACTCCCTGGTAGTATCTGTTCGACACTCATAGACTGACATTCAAAATTATTTTTTGGCAACATTCATGAGAGGTTGTATTATTTCAAAATCAGCAATTATAACATTTTCATAATTTTGAATGTCTCTACCTACCTATCTGTTTCTCTATCTATCTGTCTATCTATCTGACTGTCTGTCTATATTTCATTTCTGTGTGTAAAATATTTTCACCAAAAATAGTGAGGTATCCCAGAAGGAGAAAGACACACAGGGTATATACTCACTTATATAGACCTATAAGATATGATAAACATACTGGAATCTATACACCTAAAGAGGATAAACAAGAAAGAGGACCCGGGGTAAGTGGATCAATCCTCACTTAGAAAGACAAATGGGATGGACATTGGATATAGGAGAACAGAAGTAACAGGACAGGGTCCTACCACAGAGGGCCTCTGAAAGACTTTACCTAGCAGTGTATAAAAGCAGATGCTGAGACACATAAGCAAACTTTCGGCAGGGTGCAGGGAATCATATGAAAGAATGGGGAGTTAATATGACCTGCAGAGGATAGGAGCTCCACAAAAAAAGAAGAATCAGAAATGCATAATGATGAAAAATCAGTCCGAGTGCATCTCTAACCGAAGGCAAAGTGCCTGATCATTCTCCAGGTTTCTTAATACAGAGTTAAAGTCCTTGCAATAATGTGTTTAATAAACAGATTTGTTTGAGCACTACTTGCTAAATCTGTATAATATACAAGCACTGTCCATGAGCTAATTGAAATAGTTAGTACATACTGAAACAAAGTGCACAATTAGTGTATGCTAGCAATAATAGTAATGAGAGCCCAAAGCTGCCATTGAGACTGTTAATCCCAAATTTCCATCCATGTGAGATGTTCCATTGTCATGAGTAACTTCTTTAGAAGGCTACTCTTTGCTGATCTTTCTGTCTTCAGATGATTGTTTTGAGTAAGTAAGCACTTTCTTTTGCTCCTTTGGAAATTCTGTGAAAGAGGAGAGTTGAGCTGCAATTCCTTTAAATTCATATTTCTGTATTGAGAATGAAAGACTATATTTAGTGTTCATTTCTTCTGGGTCAATAATCTTGCTATTTCTTTCTCCTCTAAATTAAGCTTTTTCAGTTCTGAGTTTCTCCTTCCAGCCCCCCAAACACTGAGTGTAATTTTCTCTTTCATTACAAGCATTGTTAACAGTTATATTTGATCCCAACACTGTATTTATCTTTGGTTTTTCTCTGCTTCTAAAATGCACTGGGCTAATTTTAGGCCTACACTGAAGGGTTGAAATGTGTTGTTTCTAAATTTGTCCTTTCAGAAATTTTCATGAATAATAGAATTCATACTACTACAAAACTGTACTCAAAGAAAAAGAATTACACTTTAAAACATGTTATATAAAGTTTCCAAATAGTGATATAAATAAATTCCGTTCTGAGCTACTCTCTCAAATTTACCTGACATGACCTAGATTATGTAGCTCTGTCATATCTTCATTATATTTTAGAGAAATACTTCTTCTAAAATTGGATATTTCTGTGCAAATGATCACTGAAGTTATTCACAGGTGAATACTCTAAAATAAATTTTAAATATTTCCTTGATATGATAACCACAGAAACCATGAGTTTCTATACACAATAAGTGACTGAATTTTTCTCTTGTCTAATTTTCTGGTCAAGTTTTCATATATTTGAAATTCTAACTGGAGAAATTTTCAGTTATTAGCACATTGAAAAGGAATGGTGCCAATGCACTGGAAGCAGCCCATTTACAGGAAAGTGAATATGAACATATCATTAGAAAAGGCTTAAAAGCCTCAAGAAAAATGCATTATTAGGTAATGGCAATGCTATCGTAATTAAAATACAGTATCTTCAAAAACTGGTATTGTGTCAGATTGAAGTGTCATCTATATTTGCCAGTGCAGAACCTGTACTTTCATGAAAGAGGAATGGGCTACTAACTTGTATCATGCATAAACACTTTTTCACCTAAACTCACAAGGAAGATCATTGCATATACTATTTAATACCACATACAAATGT
Source organism: Pachyuromys duprasi (assembly GCA_028658305.1). NCBI lineage: Eukaryota > Metazoa > Chordata > Mammalia > Rodentia > Muridae > Pachyuromys > Pachyuromys duprasi. The sequence goes on from JAQQSO010005932.1 coordinate 9,865, forward strand.
TTTATTTTTTTATATTAATCACAGGTTATGTACATTGTATCCTAGACATAGCACCTTCCCTCATCCTTCCCACTTTGCCCATCAATCCCTTCATGTCCTCCCTGCCCCTTTCCAAGTCCACTGATAGGAGAGGACCTCCTCCCCTTCCATCTGACCCTAGATTATCAGGTCTCTTCAGGGATGGCTGCAATGTCCTCTGCTGGGGTCTAGCAAGCTGCTTCTCCCTCCTGCAGGGAGGGGGGATGTTGTTGAGAGCCAGCCATTGAGTTCATGAGCAAAATAATCCCTGTTCCCCTTACTAGGGTGCTCAGTTTTATACTAAGTTACCATGGGCTATATCCAAGCAGGGGTTCTAGGTTATATCCATACATGGTCCTTGGTTGGATAAATAGTCTCGTAAATGTCCCCTGTGCCCTGATCTATTTGGTCTTTGTGGAGCTTTTGTCCTTGCCAAGTCTTACTAACTCTCCTTTCTTTCATATGATTCCCTGCATTCTCACAAAGGTTTGGTTGTGAGTCTTAATATCTGCTTTGATACATTGCTAATTAGAGTCTTTCAGAGACCCTTTGTGGCAGGCTCCTGTCCTGTTGCTTGTTTTCTCCTACAGTCAATGTCCATCCCATTTGTCTGTCTAAGTGAGGATTGATCATCTTATCCCAGGTCCTTTTTCTTGCTGATCTTCTTTAGATGTATAGATTTCAGCATGTATATCCTACTTTATAGGTCTATATAAGTGAGTATATACCATGTGGTTTTTTTCTGCTTTGGGAATACCTCACTCAGGATGCTCGATTCTAAGTCCCACCATTTGCCTGCAAATTTCATGATTTCCTCATTTTTAATTGCTGAGTAGTATTCCATTGTGTAAAAGTACCACAATTTCTTTATCCATTCCTCAACTGAGGGACATCTGGGTTGTTTCCAGGTTCTAGCTATTAAAAACAAAGCTGCTGTGAACATGGTTGAACAAATGTCCTGGCTGTGTACTTAAGCATCTTTTGGATATATGCATAAGAGTGGTATAGTTGGATCTTGAGGAATCACAGTTCCTAATTGTCTAAGAAAGCACCAAATTGATTTCCAGAGTGGTTGTAGAATTTTGCATTCCCACCAGCAATGAAGGAGGGTTCCCCTTTCTCCATAACCCCTCCAGCATATTTTGTCACTTGAGTTTTTGATCTTAGCCATTCTGGTGGGTGTAAGGTGAAATCTCAGGGTCGTTTTGATTTGTATCTCCCTGATGGCTAAGGACGTTGAGCATTTCTTTAAGTGTTTTTTTTTTTTTTTTTTGACATTCTCTAATCCTCTACAGAGAGTTCTCTTTTTAACTCCATACCCCTTTTTAATTGGATTGCTTGATTTGTTGCTTTTTAACTTCTTGAGTTATTTATATGTACAAGATATTAGCCCTCTGTCAGATGTAGGATTGGTAAAGATCCTTTCCCAGTCTGTAGGCTGTTGTTTTGTTTTGATGACAGTCTCTTTTGCTTTATAGCAGCTTTTCGGTTTCATGAGGTCCCATTTATTCATTACTTATCTTAGAGCTTGTGCTGTTGGTGTTCTGTTCAGGAAGTAGTCTCCTGTGTCAATGAGTTCTAGGGTCTTCCCCACTTTTTCTTCTAATCAGTTTAGTATGTCTGGTTTTATGTTGAAGTCTTTGATCCCCTTAAACTTTAGTTTTATGTAGATGATAAATTTTTCTGCATATAGGCATCCAGTTGGACCAGCACCATTTGTTGAAAATGCTGTCTTTTTTCCATTGAGAGGTTTTGGCTTCTTCGTCAAAAACCAAGTTTCCATAGGTGTGTGGGTTTATTTCTGGGT
>JAQQSO010005933.1:0-11688 GCA_028658305.1 Pachyuromys duprasi
CCGATTTCTGGGCATTTGTTTATATATAATCAGGGAGCTGTTTGTGCTTTAAGGCTGTACTTCAGTCTGAAACTGTCAGTCTCTTGTGTCAGGAGTATTCTTCGAGAAGATCAGGGATTTCCGGTGGTTTGTTATTGTTTGTTGTTGTCTCAGTTGAACTCTATTGTGGGCTCTTCCTCTGACTGCCCGTGAGACTTTGTGATCCAGTCTATTATGCTAGATGTGGGTGCCCAGCCCGGCTGCTCATTCAGATCAGATCAGATTTTTCTAGGGAATAACTTGGTGTCCCTAGGGTTTTCCCACTTGATTTTCTCATCGTGGGAGTTCTGCTCACCTGGCAATCACGAATGCTGGCGTTTTAGGTCCCAGAGTTCAGTCTCCTGGTCGCTGCATTGTTTCTGCTGTCCTACTCCTCAGACACAGTGTCCTCTAGTGGCAGCCATCTTGGATCTCCCCCTCAGCCATTCTTGAGGCGATCTGATAAGCTAGAGTTAGATGGAAGGGAAGGAGGTTCTCCCATATCAGTGGACTTGGAAAAGGGCAGGGAGGAGATGAGGGAGGGATGGCCAGGATAGGAAGGGAATGCAGGAGGGGACTATGGCTGGGATACAAAGTACATAACCTGTGATTAGTATGACATAAAATAAAATTGTTACAAAATAGCAATATAAGTTTGCAAAGCAAAAATTTTCTGTATTATTAAAATATTCTGAGACTAACAAGGTATTTATGAACTATTTTTTGAGTTCAACAATTCACTAAATATTACTCATCTTGAATTATATATTAGGAAATACGCAATCTTATTAATTGTTGTAAAATGTATTCATATTAATATGTAATTTGTAGAAATATCAACTTGTAGTGTATTTCAGATAAATCTATAGGAACAGTGCTTATATATTACAAAATAACGTATACAGGAAAAAATGACAGTTTTTAAAAGTGATTCTCATATATTTGTAATATTTTTTCAGCCTCAGAGACTTAGTGTGGATAAACTCAACTTTTTAAATTATTTCTTAGTCTGGCTAGCAGATTCAACTCTCCTGTTCTGGTTCCAACTATTATCCAAGCTGACTGACTCAAACAGGTTTCTTTTGACTTCTCACTGAACTGTTTAGAAACAATTCTACCTCTGAACTCCATGAACTAACCTGCACTGACTGCACTTCCCGCATGAATTGATCAGGAGTGAACTGAACTTCACAAACTCAACTGTACTCAACTGCATTCAACTTAACGGCATCAATCTTAACTGCTTTGTCTCCACAAACTCCCCCTGTGCCCTTTTAAGTAACCTCTTTTTCCTGTCTGTTTTCATGAGAGTTGTGCATACCCTATCTCATTCTGTCAACTCTTTCTTTGATTTGTCACCTTGTCTGCCCCTCAATTAAAAGTCATTATTTGGGAATAAAGGAGTGAACTAAGGGTGTGTCTATATTTCAGCTGGTGAACATAGACCCAAGCCTTTGGATGTGATTCCTTGCCAGTGTGTCCATGTTTCTGGATTAAAATTACTGTACAAAGGCCAGTGTAGTGGTGCACACTTGTAATCCCAGCACTCAAGAGGCAGAGGCAGGTGGATCTCTATATGTTCCAGGCTACCCTGGTCTACAATGCAAGTCCAAGACAGCAAAGGCTACACAGAGAAATCCTGTCTCAAAAACAAAATTACCCTGCAAATTCTCTAAGATTTGGGGGGTTATTTTGTGTAGTACCTTCAGCCCATGCAGACTACCCCTTTAATTTGGACCCATATTGTTTCCATCCTAATATTGTCCAGCTTTCTCACAACCCTAGCAAAGGGGTCGTAAATCACTGTGTTCCTGGTTTACTGTTGTTCAAAGAACTTGTCTCATACTGTCTACTTTCCAGCTCAGTGATTATTTCTGCAACAGTTGTTTTGGTGTTTTCTTGTACATTTCAGAGAATAGTACATATTGCTTTTCATTTAGAAAATACATTTGAATATCTCCAAAGGAAAAAAAAATAGACTATCTGTACATCTGATATGAAGAAATAATTATCTAGTGCATCATTGGCCCACTTTAAAGGGAAGAGTTGATGATCAACAACTATTTATTAAAGCACATAGAAAAAAATCTGCAATTCTCCCTCTTTTTCTCTCTATCTCTCCCCTTTCCTTCCTCCCCCACATATGTGCACATGAATATACACACAAACACACACACAAACACACACATATACTCACATAGTCTCAGAAAAGATTGGAGAATCATTGTTGAAATAATTCTGTTACTTATTTTTTTTTCAACCAGGATTATAGCATCCTGTGTCATATACTCATTTTTTTTGGCTATGATATTGCTGTAAAATTTCAAACTGATATAAAAAGATTAATAAGTATGCAGTCAACTCAATTCCTTTAGTCAGTATGTCAAGGAAGCATTTCTTCTTAACAGAAAAATTATACTTGAGTCAAGAAAAAAAAATAAGAAACTAATGGTTCCCAGTAGACTGAGAAAAAGTTTCTCAGAGAAATGTAAATTGCATTTATACCTTAAAAGTAAAAAATGTTTTCTAAGTTGAAACAAGAAAAGGTATATTTTAGACAAAACAATTGATAATAAAAAAACCTGATGCTATTTTATGTGAAAAAGTTATTATCTTTAGGTCAGTAATTTTTTTTCTTCATGAACAAAATTTTAGATACTAAGGAAAAAATTTAAATGTAATGTGATCTTAAAGTATGCTTATTTTACAATTTCAGAATAAGTCATACAAATAGTAATTGCTCATTAAAAAACCTTTCAGAAGCAGAGTTTGGCTGTTATTGTGTAAGTACTTAAATATAAGAGAGTCGCGTGATGATTGCTAAAAAAATTATAATTCAGTATAGTGCTAGATCTAATATATATTTAGAAACATAATTTATTGGGATAAACAAAACCATAAACAGCTGGGTGTTGTGGTACTTGCCTACATTCCTGAGACAAAGGCAGTCGGATCTCTGTGAGTTCAAGGCCATTCTTGTCTACAAAGCGAATCCAGCACAGCCAAAGCTTTACAGAGAATCATGTCTCGAAACAAAACAAAACAGAGAGAGAGAGGAAAGAAAAAAGAATAGAAAAACCAAATAGACATACTGAGTAGACTATATTTCACTGAATTATAAACGTATGAAAATATAAAGTACATACTTTAATAATTATGACACAAATATTATACTACTTCTCGGCTTGAAATTTGAAGGGTAAAGCCAAACAATGTACACTGTCTTATTTATTTTTTGAAATGAAAATGCTCAGAAAAACAAAAGTGAATTAATTGAACTTCACATAGTTTCAAGTTATAGATATATTTAGTGTGAACACAAACACCATGCACATTTTTGAACAAACAAGAAATGGTATATTTGTGGGAAGAGTTTATCACCATTATCTGCAGTCTTCTGGTGAAGATTAAATACAATTGCGTCTTCACCAGAAGTTCTCAATGGAGTGATTCTGACTGTAGAAGAAATGGTAAGAACCTACTTTTCTTCATGAGACTACACATACAAAGATACTATAGAACACAGAGTGATAACAGAATCATCTAATTCATTCCCCAAGATGGCTAATGTGGACTGTTAGACATCCCGCAGTGTAAGCAGTTCATGGGTTGAACTGGCTTCTCTTTTTGTAAAGAAAATAGAATGAGCATGAATCTGAATTAGGGTGCAAGATTATAATCAAAGAGAGGCAGAATACAAGATGTTAAATATTTCATTTGCATATAAAACAAATTATCAAATACACCTAATTAAACACTAAGAAATTCATACATATTGATTGATCTTCTGGTAATCATTCAAAACCACTTTTACCTGAATTGAGTTGATCCTCATAGATCAAGGATGTAGTACACATTAAAACAATTACACTGATCATGGACTATTTGTCAATATACTTAGAAAAAAATGTAAACAAGATATTTGAGGAGTTAGGATGTATCCACTGACATTCTATATAAAGGACAGAACTTAGCAGAAGAGTTGTCAATTAACCACTGAGAAAAATATAAAATAAATAAAAATGTTTATTGGGGGTGTTCAGAAAAATTAGTTTGTTTTAATTTTTATGTTTCTTTTAAAAATAGGCCATGATTTAAAAGATGGGTGGTTAGTGAAAAAAGAGTAAGGATTAGACATTGCACAGAAAATATGGATTTGGGAGAAGACTGAGCTGGACTGTTATGCACAGCTCTTTAGCAATGCTGAATCAGTCATTGATTTGAATTTGAAGAAGTGAATATGTGTTAATCGTACCAGATGTGTAATTCACCTCAACATATATTTAGTAAGGTTGGGTAGCAGGAACAATGAAGGTAGATGTTTAACTTCATCTGCTGAAGGAGTACATTACATAAAATCTTCAGAAGTTTGAGGAGTGACTCAGTTATAAAAAAAAGACAAGACAGTGTCATTTACAAAAAAAAAAGTTTGGTCAGTAAATGTGCATTTATTAACACATTTCTCATTATTCACTTTATGGGATGCAAATGAAAATATCACCGCATGGATAGAATGGCTAAAATCATTGCTAACAGCAAGTGTTAGCAAGGGTGCCCCACAAACAGTGCTGATGATCGTGCAATGATCACACTTTGACCATGCGTTGTTGGTGATGCTACAAACGTGTATATAGCCAGGTTGAAAAACAGATTTAAATTGTTATGAATGTAAATAAGCTTAGCTATGACATATGAAAGCAACTCCCAGGCATTCACTCAGGTAAACTGAAAATCCATGTTTATGTAAAAATCAGTACATGGATGCTTACAGAGATTTTACTAATGTCTCTTCAAAAAAGTAAATGTTCAATACGCTACAGAATGTGCAAAGAGGTCACTATGCCATGATAACCTCTAAGCAATGAGGAAAAAACTGTTTTTGTATACCAGCTATTATAAAACCATTCACGGACGACTCAGTTATTATTAAACTATTTACATATGAGTCAGGAAAAGTATAAGGAACACGACTCAGAGACTAATTTAAAAAATTAATATATATTACATGTGGTTCTTGGAACAGAAAAAAATGAGAAACAAGTCAGTTTTCAACAGAAATTGGGCCCTACGAAGACATTTAAAGTAAAAAGGATGAGAACTTTTGAGTGTTATTAATGAATGTGCTATTAAAAACAACTGTGGTTTCATTAAAACACCTATAATCTTTATCTGGCATCAATACTTGTCTGATTCCAAAGGAAGGGATAAGGTAGGTGAGACCCTTTCTTGATTACGTTGAAAAACAATTAGAATTAACAAGGAACTGTGAGTATGAGGAAAAATAAACTGTACAACCTGCTTACAGCTCGATACATCACAGAAGACACTAAGCAAAGGAGAAGTCCACTGAAAATTATCTTGAACCACGAATTCTAGAGAACTTGAAATAAATAATTGTTGGGTTGTCACAACAATTGACTGTCTAGTTGCATACCAAGAATACATTATATCATGTCTGTGTCTCATAAAAATTTATTGTAATCATATTAGAAGGACTGTTTCAGAGTTTATAAGAAAAATTGTAGAAGTCATAAGATATTTTTATTCTGATGTTTTGTTTTTAATCCAGGACAGTGGACAGTCAAAAATAACAAACATATCTATGTCATGTACTGAAATGAGAAATACTGGAGTAGAAATTTGGGTTACTTGGGTTGGTGAATGAGGAGTTTGGTTCTATATATGTTTCATTTGAACTATACTTTTCATATCTGTCTAGACTTGTGAAAAATATATATGTTTGCATCACTTGCAAAAACAGTTTAAAAATTAAGATGTGTAGGATTTTTATCTACTAAAGGGAAATAATTTAACTTTTGTGCCACAGGTAAAACTGTGTAAATATTAATATAATGTCAGAAATCAAAGATGAGAATTCACAAGTATGAGAATTTAATTTTTATTTATTTTTTGGAATTTTTATTCATAGTTATTATTTAATACAATTTATTCATTTTATATCCCTGCTGTGGCCCACTCCCTTGTCTCTTCCCAGTTCCACCCTCTTTTCCCTTTCTTCCCCTCTGCCCTTCCCTTAGTCCACTGATAGGGGAGGACCTCCTCACCTTCCATCCTATCAGGTCTCATTAGGACTGGCTGCATTGTCTTCCTCTGTGGTCTGATAAGGTTGCCAGCCCCCCAGGGGGAAGTGTTCAAAGAGAAAGCTATTGTGTTCATATCAGAGACCGCCCCTGCTCCCCTTATTAATGAACCTGCAAGGCGAATGAGCTGATATGGGCTTCATCTGTGCAGGGGTTCTAGGTTATCTCCATGCATGGTCCTTGGTTGGAGTATCAGTCTCATGAAAGGCTCTGGGGCCCACATTTTTTGTTTTGTTGGTCCCTTTGTGGAACTCCTGTCCCCTCCCGGTCTTTTATCTCCCCCTTCTTTCATAAGATTCCCTGTACTCTGTCCAAAGTTTGGCTATGAGTCTCAGCATCTGCTTTGATACACTGCTGGGTAGAGACTTTCAGAGACCCTGTGTGGTAGGTTCCTGGCCTCTTCCTCTTCCAATTCCATCTCGTTTGCCTTTCTGGGTAAGGATTGATCATCTTATGCAGGGTCTGCCTTTTTGCTTAGCTTCATTTGCTCAACTATATTCGTAGTAGCTTTATTTGTAAGAACCAGTATTTGGAAACAATCAGAAATCCCTCAGCAAAGGAGTGGATACAGAAATTGTGGTACATTTACACAATAAAATACTACTCAGCAATTAAAAATAAGGAAATCATGAAATTTGCAGGCAAATGCTGAGAACAAGAAAATACCATCCTGAGTGAGGTATCCCAGAAGCAGAAAGACACACATGGTATATACTCATTTATAAGTGGGTGTTAGAACTATAATAAAGGATAAACATACTAAAATATGTACAATGAGAATTTTAAATGGAAAGGATGGGTAGACAGACAATGAGTAGCCCATGAAAGAGCACTCAGGGAGAAAGTTAGAGGCCAGTCTCATGCATGAAGAACACTTTCAAAACAGAGATTACGATAAGCTATGCCTGATGCTTCCACAAATCAAATAATATGATGATGATTAACAATTTACTGAGAGACATGGGATCACTCTCACTGGGATGCAGTGGTGTGAAGATGTGTGTGCTCCTGGTTTTACGTTCTCAGGACAGGACACATTTTCAGAATCTGTTTACTCACATAGAACAACTGATGAAATTCAGAAGAAGAAAACTATTTCACTACTTGTTAGTCACTTACATGATTGTCACATATGCTAAATCAGGTCATGTTACTTCAAGAACTGAACAATAGGTCCTGAGTTTAATTTCCAGCAACCACAGGGTGGCTCACACCCAACTATAATGTGATCTGGTGCCCTCTTCTGGCATTCAGGTGTACATGCAGAATAAGCACTCAAACACATAAAATAAATAAATAAAATTTTAAAAATGTGGCATAGCTATTAAAAACAATGAAATCATGAAACTTACAGGCAAACTAGTAAAGGTAATCTCGAGTTGAGGTAACCTAGACTCACAAAGACACACATGTTATATACACACTTATAAGCAGACTAACCATATAATACAAGATAAACATACTAAAATTTACAGACCTAAAGAAGCTAAATAACAAAGAGGGCTCTAGAGAGGATGCTTAATTCTCTTTCAGAAGGGCAAACAAAATAGACACCAGAAACAGATGAAGAGATGGTAAATGATGGGAGCCTATGATAGATGTCCTCTGAAAGGCTCCACCAACTAGGGTATTGAAGCAGACGCTGAGACTCACAGCCAAACTTTGAGCAGATCGCAGAGTCTTATTGAAGAGTGGAGGTGGATGGGTAGAAGGACCAGAAGGGGATAAGAGCTCCACAAGGAGATCAAAAGTGCCAACAAATCTGGGCCCAGAGGACCCTACAGTGTCTAATGCACAAACCAAGAACCATGTATTGTTGAGGACTTAACCTTCCCTGTTCAGATGTAGCTGATAGGCAGCTCATTCCCCTTGTGGATCCCTTGGTAGAAAGGATCAGGACTGTCTCTGACATGGACTCCGTTGCCTTTGGTCACTTCCCCTGGTGTATGTGGGGATGGCCTTGCCAGGCCACAGAGGTAGAGGGTGCAGGCAGTCTTAATGAGATTTGATAGGCTGGGGTCAGATTGTAGCAGAAGAAGTCTCCCCCTTTCTGATGACTAGGGAAGGTAGATAAGGATGAAGATGAAGGAGTGGTGGGACTGGTAGGAGATGAAAGAAGGGGCTACAATTGGGATGTAGTGTAAATAAATTATAAAACAAATTAATAAAACAAAGACTTTGATTATTTAGCAGGCAATTTAAAAATATGTTTTAATTATAATGAATGTCCACACTTATATTTCATTTAACTTTAGAAGACTAGAATTATAAAAACACAAATGTTTAAATGATATATTTACTTATACAAATAAAATTCGTTGCTAAAAATTAAAGGGGCCCATCATGATGTGTTAATATATATGTTAGGTCTAACACTCATTTTAAAAACTGTATTTGGGGGTGTTTAGGCCTCAAACTCCATTCCAACCTCTCAACCCTATGCAGAAGAAAGGTTAGTGGGAAGACAGGGCCCTTTTTCTTCTCCCAGGTGTTTAGGGTCAATGGATTCTTTAAGGTTCTAACAATCTCTGTCAAGAGCAGACATAGCGAGCAGTGTTCTCCAAGTTGCTGCATCCTGAACAGTTCTCTCTGTCTGTGAGCTACAAATTGCCACACCCCACACCATCTGTCTCTATGTTCTCTCCAAACTGTTACTTGCCACAGGCCAATACCACAAGCCATGCCACCTCTTTCTGGGCTCTCAATTTATGTCAAAACAAAAACATATTTATATAACCTAACTGAGTTTACAAAGAAATACACACTTCCATTACATGTATGTAATGTGAAAATCCGTTCATGCATCTTCATGCAATCTTTCCACTCTCTTCTCTTCCACTTCTTCTTTGTGAGTCCATGATAGTCTTCCTTTTACCTCTCTGTCACTATTTTGCTTTATTTTGGTTGCACAATTGGAAAAAACATAATACATGTTTTTCTGTGTCAGGTTTATTTCACTTAGCACAATGATCTCTTGTTTGATCCATTTTACTGCAATTTATGAATTTGACTCATGATGACTGAATACAAATCCACTAAGAGCACTCAGTTTTAGCAAATATCTTTTATTACTTGAATGTAATTTTTGTTTCAACAAATTTTAATACATTTCAGAGTACAGATTAGCATCATTTGTTAAAAATTTTTTCTATTTTTTTTTTTTTTTGGTCGTACTGCTTTTGCTCTTACTTTGGAGTTTTCTCACTTTTATTTTCAGAATGGAAACTAATATAAACACAGTAGTAAAATGAATTTTGTGTGTCAATCATTTTCTGTGTCCTTGATGAGATGGTCTATTGACCCTTGTACAGTGATTAAGATGTAAATGGGTTCCCTGCCCTCTGCCAAAGGTTTGGTTATGAGTCTTAGTATCTGCTTTCATACACTGCTAGGTAGAGTCTTTCAGAGGCCCTCTGTGGTAGGTTCCAGTCCTGTTTCTCCTACTTCCAATGTCCATCCCATTTGTCTTTCTGAGTGAGGATTGATCATCTTACCCTGGGTCCTCTTTCTTATCTTTTTGAGGTATATAGATTTCAGTATGTTTATCATATCTTATAGTCTATATGAGTTAGTATATACCATGTGTATATGTGTGTCTTTCTACTTCTGGGATACTCACTCAGGATGATCTTTTCTAGATCCCACCATTTGCCTGCAAATTTCATGATTTCCTCATTTTTAATTGCTGAGTAGTATTCCATTGTGTAAAAGTACCACAATTTCTGTATCCATTCCTCTGTTGATAGACATCAGGGTTGTTTCCAGGTTCTGGCTATTATGAATAAAGCTGCTATAAACATGGATGAGCAAATGTCCTTGTTGTGTACTTGAGCATCTTTTGGATATATGCCTAGGAGTGGTATAGCTGGATCTTAAGGAAGTGCTATTCCTAATTGTCTGAGAAAGCGCCAGATTGATTTCCAAAGTGGTTGTACCAATTTCAATTCCCACCAGCAATGGAGGAGGGTTCCCCTTTCTCCATAACCTCTCCAGCATGTGTTGTCATTTGAATTTTTGATCTTTGCCATTTTGATAGGTATAAGGAGAAATCTCAGGGTCGTTTTGATTTGCATTTCTCTGATAGCTAAGGACATTGAGCATTTCCTTAAGTGCTTCTCTGCCATTCTATATTCCTCTACAGAAAATTTTCTGTTTAGCTCCCTACCCCATTTTTAAATTGGATTGCTTGATTTATTGCTTTTTAGTTTCTTTAGTTCTTTACATATTCTGGATATCAGCCCTCTGTCAGTTATAGGGTTGGTGAAGATCCTTTCCTAGTCTGTAGGCTGCCATTTTGTTCTGACAACAGTGTCTTTTGCTTTACAGAAGCTTAGAGAACAGGATCTCTACAAGGACCAAATACATCTGGGCACAGGGATCTTTTATGAGACTGTTTCTCCAACCAAGAACCATGTATGTATATAACCTAGAACCTCTGCTCATATACAGCCCATGGTAGCTCAGTTTCCAAGTGGGTACCCTAGTAAGGGGAAAAGGGACTATTTCTGACATGATCTCAACGGCAGGCTCTTTGGCCTCCCCACCCTGCAATGGAGGAACAGCCCTGCTAGGCCACAGAGGAGGACTTTGCAGCCAGTCCTGAAGATACCTGATAAACCAGGGTCAGATGAAAGGGGAGGAGGTCCTCTCCTATCAGTGGACTTGGAAAGGGGCAGGGAGGCTAACCAGTTACAATCAGATGAGTGTGACATGAATTTTAGCATTTGATTTCAAAAAGCATATGGTTGACAGGCACTCACCTTAACCATAAACACTATTATTCATGCTTTCTATTTGCTTCCTTTCCTACATAAAATTTCATTTTTTTTTGTGCCACGCCTTAGACAAAACCAGGACATAAAGACATTTTAGATACCTATACTCTCCAAGGGGGCATGCAGCCACATTATTGATAACATAATCTACCTTTACGGGCCAGCATATCACAAATTTTAAGACTGTGCAAGAAGAAAAGTAAGTTACAGAGATGAGTCTTGACTCTTCTGCCATCTAAGAAGTTAGAATAATGTTGAGCGTATCAGTTAACATTGAGTAAAAGTGATAATTGCAGTTATTCTCTTTGAGTGTAATTTACCTACTTAAATATTTCTTAAATGTCTACTGTATATGTTTGGAACACTTCAATTGGAAGGCTCAAATATGCACTTTACTAGTCTATTCTGGCATTTCAATAGCTTCCACATTGTGTTTACCTTATTTGTCACTGCTTGACATAGAACCTACCACTCGTAATAGGAATGTACTTCAAAGAAGCTGAGGAAAACTGCTGTGGATATTTGGCACAAATATTAATCTAAACTGCATAAATCAAGTAGAGAAAATTGCAGTGCTTCTGTTTGTTTTTATTTTTAAACACACACTTTTTCATTTGCAACTTCAAGTTTTTTTGGGCACATAAGTGTTTGACCATGGAGATGTCCAAGATGGCTGCCACTAGAGGACACTGTGTCTGAGGAGTAGGACAACAGAAATAACGCAGCGACCAGGAGACTGAACTCTGGGACCTAAAACGCCAGCACCCGTGATTGCCAGGTGAGCAGAACTCCCA
>JAQQSO010005934.1:0-11687 GCA_028658305.1 Pachyuromys duprasi
AAAAAAAAAAAAAAAAGCACAGGATCAGATGGGTTCAGTGCAGAAATCTACCAGACATTCAAAGAAGAGCTAACTCCAGTCCTCTTCAAACTATTCTACAAAATAGAAACAGTAGGAACACTATCAAATTCATTCTATGAAGCCATAGTCACCTTGGTACCTAAACCTCACAAAGACCCAACAAAGAAAGAGAATTTCAGGCCAATTTCACTTATGAACATTGATGCAAAAATATTCAGCAAAATACTTGCAAACCGAATATAAGAACACATCAAAGATATCATCCACTATGACCAAGTAAGCTTCATCCCAGGTATGCAGGGGTGGTTCATTATATGGAAATCCATAAATGTGATCCACCATATTAACAAACTGAAAGAAAAAAAAACTCATGATAATCTCCTTAGATGCTGAAAAAGTATTTGACAAAATCCAACATCCGTTCATGTTTACAATATTGGCGAGATCAGGGATACAAGGCACATAACAAAACATAATAGAGGCAATATACATTAAGCCTATAGCCAACATCAAACTAAACAGAGAGAAACTTAAATCAATCCCACTGAAATCAGGGACAAGGCAAGGCTGCCACTCTCTCTATATCTCTTCAACTTCGCTCTGGAAGTCTTTGCAAGAGCAATAAGACAGTTGAAAGAGATCAAGGGGATAGAAATCCGAAAAGAAGTCAAAGTATCACTATTTGCAGACAATATGATAGTATACCTGAGTGATCCAAAAATTCTACCAGGGAACTCTTACAGCTGAAAAACACCTTCAGCAAAGTGACCGGATAGAAAAATAACTCAAAAAAGTCAGTAGCCCACCTGTATACAAAAGACAAAAAGGCTGAGAAAGAAACTAGGGAAACATCAGCTTTCACAATTGCCACAAAAGACATAAAGTACCTTGGTGGGACCCTAACCAAGGAAGTGAAAGACTAGTATGAAAAATATTTCCAGTATCTGAAGAAAGAATTATAAGAAGATAACAGAATATGGAAAGATCTCCCATGCTCATGGCTTAGCAGGATTAACATTTTACCAAAAGCAATCTACAGATTCAGTGCAATTCTCATCAAATTACCAACACAATTCTTTACAGACCTTGAAAGAAAAATTCTCAACTTCATATGGAATAACAAGAAACCCAGAATTGCTAAAACAATACTCTATAATAAAAGATCTTCTTGAGATCTCCATCCCTGATCTCAAGTTGTAGTATAGAACAACAGTAATAAAAACTGCATGGTACTGGCATAGAAACAGAAGGGTCGATCAATGGAAGCAAATAAAAGACCCTGAAATAAACCCACTCGCATATAGACACCTGATTTTTGACAAAGATTCCAAAAACCATACAATGGAAAAAAGATAGGATCTGCCTTAAATGGTGCTGATCTAACTGGATGTCTACATGTAGAAAAATGCACATAGATCCATACTTATCACCCTGCACAAAACTAAAATCTAAGTGGATAAAATACCTCAACATAAAAGCGGACACATTAATTCGGTTAGAAGAAAAAGTGGGGAAGAGCCTTGAACTCATTGGTACAGGAGAAAACTTCCTGAACAGAACACCAACAGCACAGGCTCTAAGAGCAATGATCAATAAATTGGACTTCATGAAACTGAAAAGCTTCTGTAAACCAAAGGACACTGTCATCAAACAAAACAACTGCCTACAGATTGGGAAAGAATCTTCACCCCAGATCTGACAGAGGGTTAATATCCAGTATATATAAAGAACTACAGAAGTTGAAAAGCAACAAATCAGGTAATCCAATTTAAAAATGGGGATCAGAGCTAAACAGAGAACTCTAGATAGAGGAATATCAAATGGCAGAGAAACACTTAAAGAAATTATCAATGTCATTAGCTATCAGGGAAATGCAAATCCAAATGACTCTGAGATTTCACCGCACATCCATCAGAATGACTAAGATCAAAAACTTAAGTGAGAATACATGCTGGAAAGGTTGTGGAGAAAGGGGAACCCTCCTCCATTGCTGGTGGGAATGTAAACTTGTATCACCACTCTGGAAGTCAATCTGGTGCTTTCTCAGACTACTAGGAATATTGCTTCCTCAAGATCCAGCTATACCACTCCTAGGCATATATCCAAAAGAGGCTCAAGTACATAATAAGGACATTTGCTCAACAATGTTTGTAGAAGCTTTATTTGTAATAGCCAGAAGCTGGAAACAACCCAGATGCTCCTCAACTGAGGAATGGATACAGAAATTGTATCCAATAATATTCCACAATGGAATATTACTCAGCAATAAAAAACAAGGATATCATGAAATTAGCAGGTAAATGGTGGGAATTGGAAAGAATCATCCTGAGTGAGCTATCCCAGAAGCAGAAAGACACACAGGGTATATACTCACTCATATATACATATAATATAGGATGAACCTACTAAAACCTGTACACCTAAAGAAGCTAATCAAGAGGGAGGACTCTGGCTAAAATGCTCAATCCCCAACCAGAAAGGCAAAGCAGATGAACATCAGAAGAAGAAGAAAACAGGACACAAGTTAGGAGCCTGTCACAGAAGGCCTCTGAAAGGCTCTGCCCTGCAGAATATCAAAGAAGATGCTGAGGCTTATGGCCAACTGTTGGCCAGCGTGCATGGAATCTCATGAAAGATGTTGGAAATAGTAAGATAGGGAGAGGACAGGACCTCCACAAGGAGAGCAACAGAATCGAAAAATCTGAGCACATGGGTCTTTCCTGAGACTGATACTCCAACCAAGTACCATGCAAGCAGAAAACCTAGAACCCCTGCACTGATGTAGCCCATGGCAGTTCAGTGTCCAAGTGGGTTCCATAGTAAATGGAACAGGGACTGCCTCTGACATGAACTGATTGGCCTGTTCTTTGATCACCTCATCCGGATGGGGGAACAGCCTGACCAGGCCACAGAGGAAGACAATGCAGCCACTCCTTATGAGAGCTGATAAGCTAGGATCAGAAAAGAGAGGAAGACCTCCCATATCAGTAGATTTGAGGAGTGGTATGCATGGAGAAGGGGAGGAAAGGTGGGATTGGGAGGGGAGGAGGGAGGGGTTAATGGGTGGATACAAAGTGAATAAAGTGTAATTAATAAAATAAAATAAAATGAAATAAAAAGAATAGTGCTGCCTCAGGATCCAGCTATACCACTCCTGGATATGTATCCTAAAGATGCTCAACCATATAACAAGGACATTTGCTCAACTACATTCATGGAAGCTTTATTCATTATAGAATCTGGAAATTACCTAGATGTTCCTCAGCTTCAGAATGGTTACCGAAATTCTGGTCCATTTACACAATGGACTACTACTCAGCTATTAAAAACAAGGAAATCATAAAATTTGCAGCCTAATGGATGAAATTAGAAAAGATGATCCTGAGTGAGGTATCCCAGAAGTAGAAAGACACACATAGTGTATACTCACATATAAGTAGATATTAGCCATATAATATAGGATAAATATACTAAAATCTATAGTCTTTTTCTCAGTTAGAAAATATTTTTATTGGCATCAAATAAGAAACATCTTGTAACGATATTAATGAAGTTGCTTCAGTAATTACCCCCAAGACACAGTGATATTCCTGGGCCTTTGGCCTTGAGGTTATTTTATTATTTTTTTTTTATTTTTATGTCAATCAGAGGTTAGGTACTTTGCATCCCCGGCATAGCCCCCTCCCTCTTTCCCTCCCACTCTCCACATCCCTCCTTCATCTCCTCCCAGCCCATTCCAAGTCCACCTACAGGGGAGGATCTCCTCCCCTTCCATCCAACCCCAGTTCATCTTGTCTCCTCAGGGCTTGCTACAATGTCCTCCCCTGGGATCTAGCCAGGCTGTTACTCCCTGGCATTTATGGGGGTCATAGTAAATGTGTGTGTGTGTGTGTGTGTGTGTGTGTGTGTGTGTGTTTTAATTTTAATGCCCATGGAAGTCAGGAAAACAGTAAAAAAAAAAGCCCTAAGATAGGGACTTTCAAGGGAGTAGAGATAAATAATGACATGAACAGAGACTAAGAAATAATAGAGCAAGAAGTTTAAGTTAAGTGAGTGATGGGGTGATCAAGTAGAGAAGCATGCATAGGGCAGGGCTAACTAACATTAAAGATTTTTGAAAAGGCCAAATAGAAAACTGTGGTGAAATTTTCTAAAAAGAAATTTAAATGAGTTATGATACATAGGTATAACAGTGCTTCTACCTGAAGCACTGTAACATAATATCAAATGTAAAAACGAAAATTCACAGTAAAATAAAATCACTATGGATGGCAAGTACTTGAAGGTCAATGGAGAAAAATGAACCACAAGCCAACATAGTGATTCTTTTCATAAAAGAAAAATTCAGTAAACACTGAGAATGAGAAGAGCTAATCAATCTGCATCAGAAAAAATAACAGCTGCCATTATAAGTCTGATAATATCTAACAATATATATGCACGAATTTGACAGTTTACTCAATGATCTCAAAGGAATATACTGTTCCATTGAGGGACTGAAAACTGATGTAAATCAGGGAAGTTTACTCTTCTGTACTTACAATCCAGCGGCTATAGTCACAAATATTTGTAGTTTATCATGATTCTTACATATTATTTGGACATCATTAGTAGGAATGGGAAGGCAGGAAACAAGACAAATGGTCTTCAGGCAAATAGCTGAATTTTGAATTTAAGTAATTCATAGCCATGAAATTGAGTTCTAATCTTATAAGAGTGGACATATCTTACCAATGTAAGTGGAATGGTAAGCTACAAACACAGAAAAAAACATATAAGAATCACTTAACTTCTATAAAAATTAAAACTTAGACAAAATAAATTTAGATGAAATTACACACATGTTAAAAAACTACAGAAAAGAAAAACACAACACAAAACAAACTATAAATAACTATCATAGCTTTATTTTGTCCCCCCAGAGATGTGAAATTTATAAATGCATTTGTAGAGCAAAATTAATTTACTATATTTTACTACTATGTTAGTTATTTGGATATTATTTGTTAACTTTTATATATTACTTAGTTGATATTACAAGGGAAGATAATAATAACATTTGTACATTAAAAACTTTTAAATCCATTGCCAATGCAGAAAAAGCATTTGGTATAAAGAAATAACACTCTGATACTGCTAAAATAATGTTCAGGTAAGCATTTACCATGAAAGTGAGAAAGGCATTATGTCACACCCATTCTTAGAACTGGCTCTGGTAGTGTCCAATGATATGTTGTAGGTACATATGAACAGCATAGTGCCTTGGAAATCAAACTGATCGTAAACACTTAAGACACTTCATGGGTACTTAATATTACAGGTTTATTATTAACTTGTAGCTAAGGAATACCACAGAAATTGGTATCAGGAAT
This sequence comes from Pachyuromys duprasi, assembly GCA_028658305.1. Classification (NCBI taxonomy): domain Eukaryota; kingdom Metazoa; phylum Chordata; class Mammalia; order Rodentia; family Muridae; genus Pachyuromys; species Pachyuromys duprasi. Next base: position 5,394 of record JAQQSO010005934.1, read on the forward strand.
ATGCCTAATAAAGTAAAATTAGAAATGCAAACTCTGTCTTAAATATGCTTTCTACCAAATGAAGAGATTGTGTTCAGAAACCAACTAAGATACTGTTTTTAACTCAGAAACATTTGTATGATTGATTTCCAAAGTGGTTGTCTATGGCATATTGTCACAGCATCATGACGGTATTGAATGTACCAACGGTCTCCAGTTTAATCAGTGATTTCAGCAGACCATTCTCTACTTTCTTTTTTGTTTTTCCCCCAGTTTTTCTCAGATATTCTTCCCTCTTTATGCACCTAACTTCATGACCTGTCTCTCTCTCAAAAAAAGAAGCCAAATGTGGGGTTCATGCCTTAAATCCCAGCACTCAGAGGTCATAGGCATGTTGATCTCTGTGAGTTGGAGGCTAGCCTGGTATACAGAATAAGCTTCCAGTCAGCCAGAGCTTCTTACTTATATACTGTTTAAAATTATTAAATAAATGAATGAACTGATGATACATAGATAGACAGATAAATGATAGATAGATAATAGAGATATATGTAAATGAAGGTTAAAAAGAGAAAAACAAACCCCTAAACTAAAACCTTCCAGCACTATGAATGCTAGTCAGTAAAGGTTAAGAATTACAGTTGGACACCAGTTTGTTTTCTCCATGTTCAAGAACATGAGTGCTTCCTTCTGCAATAGAGACTCAAGGTCAAATTATAGAGTAAAAGAACTATCATTGACAATAGCACTTGATGTTTGGGAGAGGTTTCTATGGTACCTCTTTGGACAATGACTCAAAAAGTTGGAACTTTTTATGTGATATATTTTTTGCGATATAGTTCAGAAATCATTTGACTTCATTAAGGTTAACATGATTTGGATTTCTCAGATGTACAGCATCAAGGGTTTGTTTAAGTCAAATGTGGAATGTTTCCACAAATGACTTTTGATCTATATATTTTCTTACACTCTTGTATTGGATATTGTAATGCAGTGAATGTTTACTTTTTATTGATAGTTTTTGTTGAGTTTTGTTACTCATTTATTTTTATCTTTTCTAAATTATTTTTCCTAAGCCCTTCATGTTCCAGCTTGATAGCTTAAAGCTAATGAACACTTAAGTCTGTTTCCTGAATAAAGACCTTAGTCCATTTCCTTCTAAGCCATAACATAGCATTCATTTCAGCCTGCTAGCTTGTTATGAAGTATATTTTAATCAATATTTTATCCTAATTGTCCTAGGATCTACTCACCTCATTTTCACTAATATGTTATAGAATAAAGATTGAAATTCTGATTTGTTTCATGCTAGAGATGGATCACTCTTAATGAACCATTAATTCAATAGAGGGCATCTTCGTCATTACCTGTGTCTGGCCACCATAGATAAATATGCTTATGTTGAAGGTATTTGTATAACCTTTGAGATAATCATCCACATGTACAGTCTTGTCAGCAACTGTACCATGTTGCAAACTGACCATCTGATTTTTCTGTTTTTATCAGCATTTGCAATATTCAAATTTTATTAGGCATTTGAATGGGTAGAATATGCCACTGTGATTTTTCTTTGCCTTTCTTTAGTGGCTGATGATTTTTAACAACTCTTATGTTTATATGTTCACTCTGTATGTTGTTTCCTATGAGGTATCATTCATGTGATTATTCGTTTTCTAGTAGGATTGTATGTCCCACCCAGTTTTGGATGTTTTGTCCTTTATATTTTGATTCTTCTTTTGATAACTGGTTCATAGATACTTCCTTTTGGGCTTTTCTTGGTATTTTTTCCCACTTCACCATATTTTAAAATAGTTTGCATACAAGAGGTCAGATTTTATTTTTTTTTATGATTTATGAGACTTTGGTATAGCTGTGATATTTAGAAACCCTTCTTTCCCCACTAAGATCTGAAAGATCTTCTGACACCCTGCTCCTCTAACTTACAGCCTCACATTGATATCTATGAAAAGTATGACTTAAGGTTTGAAGTTTCAATTAAAGGAGAAGTTGTTCATTTATTATTCTAAAACTATCACTGCTGTATTTGTTTTGTTTTGCTTTGCTTTCAAAACAGGGTTTCTCTGTTTAGTCTTGGCTGTCCTGGACTGAATTTGTAGATCAAACCAGCCTCAAACTCATGGAGACCTTTCTGCCTCTGCATCTCTCTGAGTGCTGCAATTAAAGGCATAGGGCACGACACCCAGCTAATTGCTACATTTCTCCATTTTTACAGTAAATATTATTTTTATTATAATTTATTCAATTAATTTTATTTAATTAATGTTTTATTAGTTAGAGTTTATTCACTTTGTATCCACCCTGTAGCTACATCCCTCCTCCCCTCCAAATCCCACCCTGCCTTCTTGTTTTCCACCCATACTGCTCCCACAGTCCACTGATGGGGAGGTCTTCCTACCCTTCCTTATGATAGTAGTCTATCAGGTCTCATAAGGAGTAGCTGCATTGTTTTCCTCTGTGGACTGGTAAGGCTGCTTCCCCCTCAGGGCGAGGTAATCAAAGAGCAGTCCAGTTAGTTCATGTCAGAGACAATCCCTATTCCCATTACTATGGAACCTACTTAGACTACCATTTTTACTTTAACTATGTCAAAACAAAAATCTCTGGCCAGAGTGGGTCACATACATTGAAAAGACACAGAAGCTGACATATGGTACAGCTCAGAGATGTTATGAGAAACACAGTTAAGAGATAGGAACTGGGCACATGGGCAGGAAGAAATACATTTGAAAATAGCTTTTATCTTTTGGGCATATTGAATTCATATATATATATATATATATATATATATATATATTATTGAACTTGTTGTTACCATGTGTGTTCTACTCTGTTGGTTTTAACATCCTAATTCTTACATTGAAGCAAGATTGTTTTAGTTATGGAATTATTTGCTTGTTTCAAAATATATAATTTCAAGTATTTTGTGTTTTTATTTTTATTAACTACAGTTTATTCACTTTGTATTCCCCCCATAGCACCCTTCCTCATTCCCTCCCTCATCTCCTCCCAGTCCCTCCCTCACCCTTCTCCACCCATGCCCCTCCCCAAGTCCATTGATAGGGGAGATCTTCCTTTCCTTCCTTCTGATCCTAGTGTATTAGGTCTCATAAGGAGTGGCTGCACTGTCTTCCTCTGTGACCTGGTAAGGCTGAACCCCCCTCAGGAGGAGGTGATCAAAAATCAGGACAATCAATGCATGTCAGAGATAGTCCTGTCCTCATTACTATGAAACCCACTTGGACACTGAGCTGCCATGTTCTACGTCTGTGCGAGGGTTCTAGGTTATCTCCATGAATGGCCCTTGGCTGGAGTATCAGTCTCAGAAAAGACCCATGTGCCCAGATTTTTTTGGTTCTGTTGCTCTCCCTGTAAAGCTCCTGTTCTCTCCAGGTCTTACTATTTCCCCCTTATTTCATAAGATTCCCTGCACTCTGCCCAAAGGTTGGCTATGAGTCTCAGCATCTGCATTGATCCCCTTCACGGTAAAGCCTTTCAGAGGCCCTCTGTGGTAGGCTCTTGAGCTGTTCTTTTTTTCTCCCTCTTCTCAGGTCCATCGTCTTTGCATTCTGAATGGGGACTGAGCATCTTAGCCAGAGTCCTCCTTCTTGTTTCATTTCTTTAGGTGTGCAGGTTTTAGTATGTTTATCCTTTATTATATATCTAATATCCACTTCTGAGTGAGAAAATACCCTGTGTGTCTTTCTGCTTCTGGAATACCTTACTCAGGATGATCTTTTCCAGTTCCCACCCTTTGCCTGCAATTTTCATGATTTCCTTGATTGTTATTGCTGAGTACTATTCCATTGTGTAAATGTACCACTCATTTCTGTATCCATTCGTCAACCAAGGGGCATATGGGTTGTTTCCAGCTTCTTGCTAGTACAAATAAAGCTGCTATAACCATGGTTGAGCAAATGTCTGTGTTATATACTTGACGAAGGTTTTGGATATATCCCTAGGAGTGGTATAGCTGGATCTTGAGGAAGTGCTATTTCTAATTGTCTGAGAAAGTGCTGGATTGATTTCCAAAGTGGTTGTACAAGTTTACATTCCTATCAGCAGTGGGGTAGGGTTCCCCTTTCTCCACATCCTCTCCAGCATGTGTTGTAACTTGAGTTTTTGATCTTAGCCATTCTGATGGATGTAATATGATATCTCAGGGTCGTTTTTATTTGCATTTCCCTGATGACTAATGACACTGAACATTTCTTTAAGTGTTTCTCTGCCATTTTGTATTCCTCTATTGATAATTCTCTGTTTAGATTTGTACCCCATTTTTAATTGGATTACTTGATTTGTAGGTGCTTAACTTCTTCAGTTCTTTATATGTTCTGGATATTAGCTCTCTGTCAGATATAGGGTTGATTAAGATCCTTTCCCAATCAGTAGACAGTTGATTTGTTCTGACAATAGTGTCCTTTGCTTTACAGAAGCTTTTCAATTTCATGAGGTCCCATTTATTGGTTGTTGCTCTTAGAGCCTGTGCTGTTGGTGTTCTGTTCAGGAGGTTGTCTCCTGTGCCTATGAGTTCAAGGCTCTTCCCCACTTTTTCTTCTAACAGGTTTAGTGTGTCTGGTTTTATATTGAGGTCTTTGATCCACTTGGAATTTAGTTTTGTGCGGGGTGATAAGTATGAATCTATTTGCATTTTTCTACACGTAGACCTCAAGTTAGACCAGCAGCATTTGTTGAAGATGCTATCTTTTTTCCATTGTATGGCTTGGCATCTTTGTCAAAATCAAGTGACCATAAGTCTGTGGATTTAATTTAGGGTCTTCCATTTGATTTCATTGATCCACCAGTTGGTTTCTATGCCATTACCATGCAGTTTTTTTTTTTATTGTTGCTCTATAGTACAACTTCAGATCAGGGATGGAGAGTTTGATTATTCCCAACTGTCTACTCCTCTTTGTTGTGTCTGCTTCTTCTTCTTCTTTTTTTCTAAATCTTTTAGGTAAATCATTAAGTTGCTTGAATGAGATGTCTCAAATTTCTTCTTGAAGGCACTTAATGCTATGAACTTTCTTCTTAACACTGCTTTCATTGTGTCCCATGAATTTAGGTATATTGTGCCTTCATTTTCATTGCATTCTAGGGAGAATTTAATTTATTTTTTTATTTCTTCCCTGACCCAGCTGTCATTTGGTAGCAAGTTGTTCAATTTCCATGTGTGTAAGCTTTTTGCTATTTTTGTTGTTGTTGAGGCCCAGGTATAGCCCATGGTGATCAGATAGGAGACAAGAGATTATTTAAATCTTCTTGAATCTGTTGAGGCTTGCTTTGTGACCAACCATATGGTCTATTTTGGAAAAGGTTCGATGAGGTGCTGAGAAGATGTTAAATTCTTTTGTGTTTGGGTGAAAGGTTCTGTATTTGTCTGTTAGGTCCATTTAATTCATGACTTCTGTTAAAGTTATGGTTTCTTTGTTTAATTTCTGCTTTCTTGAGAGTGGGGTGTTGAAGTCTGCCATTATTAATGTGTGGGGATCTATGTGAGGTGTAAGATTTATTAATGTTTCTTTTACAAATGTGTGTGCCCTTGTATTTGTGGCTTAGATCTGTGTACAAAAATCATATCTATTTGATAAACGTAGGATATATACTCCTGTGATAAAGTAGACTAGTGTCTGACACGACAATGAGTTGAATAACTAGCAATTAACTTGTATTACCTGATACCCTAACCGGTTCTTAACATTTGTTTAAAAGTATTGGAAGTAGCCTTGAAATTGTATCAATATACTAGAGCTTATACTAATATATCAAAAATAGACTAATATTTGTATCAATATGTAGAATCCTATACCATAGTTAAATTTAACCTTATTTGAGAACAAATAAAACCTTAAGATGAGTAGATTCAATAATCTACCTTTTGTCTTATTACTTATTTTTGCATCAATATGCAGAATCTTATACTTATTTTTTGCATCAATAAAACTTTAAGTTGAGTGGATTCAATAATCTACCTTTTGTCTTACTTCTATAAGATATCCCTGTATAATCCTGGTTTCACTTTGAATAAGACCATTAATAATAAACATCTCCCAATGACCATAAAATTTCGTAGCCATAGCAAACAACCAAAAACATACCCAACCCCTTTTAAGGAAAATTGGATGTTGTCTCATGAATTTCTTCTAGCGGACAGTTTGGGCACTTAGAAATCCTGTAATGGGCCCCAAAGAAAATTGGGGAAAAATGGTTAATTAAGCAAGCAATAACATTTGTGGTCCAGTCTTTGAATGTTGAGAAATTTTAGGCTTAATAAAAGTCCTGTTTGGAACAGTCTAA
>JAQQSO010005935.1:0-11686 GCA_028658305.1 Pachyuromys duprasi
CAAACAAGCATTGATCATACCAACCTGGGTCCTCCTTCCTGTATATCCTCCCTAGGTGTATAGATTTCAGCTTGACCTTCCTATCATATAGGTCTATATAAGTGAGTATATACCATATGTTTCTGCTTTGGGGATACCTCACTCAGGATTATCGTTTCCAGGTCCCATCATTTGCCTGAAAATTTCATGATTTCCTCCCTTTTTAATTGCTGAGTAGTATTCCATTGTGTAAAAGTACCACAATTTCTGTATCCATTCCTCAAGTAAGGGACATCTGGGTTGTTTCCAGGTTCTGCCTATTACAAATAAAGCTGCTCTGTGAACATAGTTGAGCAAATGTCCTTGTTGTGTACTTGAGCATCTTTTGGATATATGCCTAAGAGTGGTATAGCTGCTTCCCACTTTTTTTTTTTATCCCTTTAATCTCCTGTAGTTGTCTTATTGCTCTAGCTAGGACTTCAAGTACTATATTGAAAAAATAAGGAGAGAGTCTTTGTCTTGTCCCTGATTTCAGTGGAATTACTTTTAAATTTCTCTCTGTTTAGTTTGATGTTGGCTACAGGCTTGCTGTATGTAGCCTTTATTATGTTTAGGTATGTTAGATATCCCTGTTCTCTCCAAGGCTTTTAACATAAAGGCTTTCTCGGTGTCTGCTGAGATGCTCATGTGTTTTTTTTTTTCTTTCCTTTAGTTTGTTAATGTGGTGGATTGTATTGATGGATTTCCCTATCTTGAATCATCCCTTGCATGCCTTGGATGAAGCCTTCTTGATCATGTTGGGTGACCTTTTTGATGTGTTCTTGAACTAAGTTTGCAAGTATTTTTACATCAATGTTCAAATTGGTCTAAAGTTTGTTTGTTTGTTTAGTCTTTGTGTGGTTTAGATATCGGTAACTGTGGCTTCATAAAATGAGTTTGGCAATGTTTCTATTTTGTGGAATAGTTTGAGGAGTATTGCTATTAGGCCTTCTTTAAAGTACTAGTTCACACATTATTTCTAATAAACTTTTGCCGCTATATCAAGAGGCAGTCATGTAATTTTCTTTTCCTTTTTCTTTCTTTTTATTTTTTAATTCAATTTTTACTTCCTAAACTTTAACCCCTCCAACTTCTAGATTTGCTTGCCATTCCACCCTCCCAATGCTCTTTAAAAAGAGAAGTAAACAAACACACAACAAATCTAGTTAGTGGTTCACATATACACATACTGTGGGGCTATATACAGGAATATGGACAGTTCTACTTGGGCTACATCCTAAATAAAACTGACTTTCCTCTAGTAGCCATCAATCGCCACTAGCTTCTCAGCTAGGGGTGGGGCTTATGTGTCCTCCCCCATCAATGCTGGAGTGTTGACTGGCTTGGTTTAGGGGTGGGGCTTATGTGTCCTTCCCCCATCAATGCTGGAGTGTTGACTGGCTTGGTTTAGGGGTGGGGCTTATGTGTCCCCCCCATCGATGCTGGAGTGTTGACTGGCTCAGTTTTGTGCAGGCTGCTGCAGGTGCTGTGAATTCATTGGTGCAACAGTCTTGATGTGTTCAGAAGACACTGTTTTGTCCTAGTCCTCCCGAACTCTTAAAACTGGATTTTAAAATTCATACATTATAGTTGCGCTCTAATCAGAACCCTTTTCAAGCTAGTATTTGAAGGGCTTTTAAAGAGGAAGTCTAATCCAGCAACGTGGCTGCTTTGGTAAGAGACTACATCTGGCTGAATGCAGGCACACTCTAGATTACAGTATGGTCTGGCTGGAATAAGACCATGAAGATAAGGTTAGTTTATAGAAGGAAGCAACCATGTTTGAAAATGATGCTTGATTGAGGGGCAAACAAAGTGACAAATCAGAGAAAGATTCCAAATGAGTCAGAAATAGGATACACCCAACCCTCAGGAGACCAGGACAGGAAAGAGAGACTACTTAAGAGCAGTGCAGGGAGAGAGGAGAATGGTTTTTTACCAAGAGTTTTTTGTTCTGTTTTGTTTATTGTGGCAGTTTTACAAAGACAGGTTGTAGAGAGAACAAGCATGAAGACAGAATGAGAAGCCAGAAGATTAAAATATTGCCAGAATTAGTTTGAGGCCAGGCAAAGCAATTCAGTCAGAAGCTAAGAGAAGCCAGTTTGAATCTGCCCACCTGGAGAAGAGTTTGGCCCAGAACAGCTCAGTTGAACCAGTTCAGAAAGGCTTGGAAATGGCTCTTGGCCCCTTATCAGAGGAAATAACTTTTACAGCCCTTTTCAAGTAATTAGGCATCATCCATCTCCATATTTTTGCCCTGGATTATGTGATAAATGTTTTAGGAGACATTTTCCCCTTTTGTATCTTGAAATCCTTTTGTGTTTCTGACCATCTTTCTCAATTGGAAAACAGAACAAGTATAGAATTAGGTATTTGGAGGCTGGAGAGATAGTTGAATGGGTAAAATGTTTCTGTGCAGGAAAGCTTAACTTTCTATCTCCTGCGTCTACATAGAAACAGAGTTCAGTACTTGGCCTGTAATCCCTGCTTTGGGGCTGGTGGTTTTGACCTTGTTGGCTAGCCAGTGTAGTTGAAACAGTGGGTCTCAAGTTCAGTAGAGGGACCCTGCCTCTAAAATATCCTGGAGATTATTACAATAAAATTATTTAAGATATATGATGGATTGTGATAGAGAAAGACACTTAAAGTCAATGTCTGGCCTTTGCATATGTACACCACATTCACAAAAGAATTTAAGCATTTTATTGTTTCTTGTTGAAGGCATAATAGGTCCTCTAAAGTCTGACAGGAAGCCTAAGAAAAGCCAGTTTCTAAAATGTTGTCAATCATTTATAATGAAATTATCCTGAGCACAGATCCATGGTCATTTTCCAGGAAGAAAACTTCAGAAGTTAAGAATTAGACAGGCAAACTCTCTTGCTTCCTGCGAGGGCTTATTGACCTTCCTATTTTAAGAGATGCATGCAGTGGTATTTCTACCCCTGATTGTAACTGGTCATCATGAATATTAGATTACAGAAGGCCTCCACTTAAAATTCATCTTTTTTTAATCTACTTTTGAGTTATTGGTGTTAACTCTGGTATAATTAAAAGTTCAATAATTTTGTAACCTCCAGCCATCAAATCTTGGAAAGCACAGTGCCAATTATTAATACTTTTGATCTGTGTGAAAATAACTTAAAAGGTTCTGTGTTCTCACTGTTTGCCTTTAATAATAGAGAATATTTGAGACTAAAATTTGAAATCACTGTTAGTAGGTGACAAAGTTGCTTGAACTATGTGATGAAATCTTTTTAGTTTGAAATTTCTCTCATTTTGTTTCATAGGATGTTCTGTTCTGATGAGGAGGCCTTCTTTAACTTCCTAAACCAGCTCTCAGTTGCAAAGTCAGTTGGAAAGACGAAAGAACTGTGAATGCCTTTGTGTTTTTTTTAACATTGTATGCAAATATGATAACAGGTTCACCTTGTCTTTCAGCTCTTCAAAGAATGTCGATTATTCTTTCAAAAACAGGATAAAAGTGGGTGTTGGGTCTCAGTCAGCGTATATCCAGAAATGAACTCAAGCTGGACTACAGGAGGATGTCTGGCAGTAAAATAAAAGCCAGCACTCCTTAGGAACTTGTGAAAATAATTCCCACCTGCTAAAAAGAGTCATTTCTCTTACCTCTGGTAGAAGGGACATATGGCTTGTCTATGGCACCTGTCAGCATATCAAAGCCCATGCGAGTCTCCTGGCTCCCTCAGTCCCTAGTCACAAGTACTTAGTCCATGCTTCCCTCCCCAACTACTCATCCTCCCTATAATAAACCCAGTGACTCTTGCTGTTTTGGTTTTTGTTTTGTTTTGTTTTTGTTTTGTTTTGAGAGGCTACACGGTTTCTCTGTGTAGCCTTGGCTGTCCTGGACTCACTTTGTAGACCAGGCTCATGTTCTTTATCCCTTATAGCAAGGATGGAGAGAGCTATCTCCATGGTTCTCCCTGGCTCTCTTGCCATGTTCCTGAGCCCTAGTCATGTCCAGCCTACGTTTTTCTGTCTGTTCTGGACTCTTCCAGATGCCTTTGTGTATTTTCTCTCTTTTAATCACAATAAAAACCTTTCCCTTAATAATGGAGTACTCTTGTTGGCAGTTTCTTTACATCACCCTCTCACATAAATTGGAGGGAAAAATCCCTTCTTGGATGGAAGCAATAACTGAACAACCTGCTGTACTTTCAAATCATGTCTCACCCATCCAAGGAAGAAGGAATGTCCAGTGGCTTGGTCAATCAGTGTACAAGGAATACTGACTAACAAGATAACTTACAGAATTAATATATTTTCAGCGTGATGCAAAGATGGAGGAGGATGGGGGGCCAGTCCATGGTCTTGTTTTTTCATAAGGTTCTTAAATTTGACACCAAGTTGTTAAATATAGAAAAATAAAAAGAGAAAAAGGCCCATTGTTTGGATATTCAATGAAAGAAAGTCACATAATTACCATCAGGAATAAAGTTTATTAGGAGAAGGGCCTTGAGGTAACAGAGCCTAAAGGGAAGGAGAGGCTTCTCTTGAAAACTTGGAGAGGAGCTTCATAAAGAGTAATAATGTGTAGCTTCTTTAGGTCTGTAGATTTTAGTATGGCTATCGTATATTATACGGCTAATATCCACTTATAAGTGAGTGTATACCAGGCCTGTCTTTCTGGATTACCTCACTCAGGATGATTTCTTCTAGTTCCATCCATTTGCCTGTAGATTTCATGATTTCCTTGTTTTTAATAGCTGAGTAGTATTCCATTGTGTAAATGTGCCACAATTTCTACAGAGCTAAACACTAAGGAGGACCGTAGGGAGGATGCTTAAATCTTGTTCAGAAGGGCAAATAGAATAGGCACCAGAAGTGGTTGAAGAGATAGGACAGGAGCCTACCATAGATGTCCTCTGAAAGACTCCACCCAGCAGGGAATTGAAGCAGATGCTGAGACTCACAGATAAACTTTGGTCAGAAGGCAGGGGTCTTATGGAAGAGTGGGTGGATAGAAGAACCTGGAGGGGACAGGAGCTCCACAAGGAGACCAACAGAGCCAAAAAATCAGGCCCAAGGGGGCCTGAAGAGACTGATGTACCAACCAAGGATCATGCATGAAGAGGATCTAGACCTAGACCCCCTGCTCAGATGTAGCAGATAGGCACCTCAATCTCCATGTGGGTTTCCGAGTAAGGGGAGCAGGAGCTGCCTCTCATGAACTCGGTTGCCTGCTCTTTGATCGCTTGCCCCTGGTGATGCAGCCTTGCCAGGCCACAGAGGAAGAGGATCCCAGGCAGTCCTGATGACACTTGATAAGCTATGGGCAGATGGTAGAGAAGAATTCCCCCATTCAGTGGGCTAGGGGAAGGGGGAAAGAGTGAGGGTGGGTGGGACTCAGGGGAGTTGAGGGAGGAGGCTTCAATAAGGATATATAATGAAGAAATTGTGAAAAAGAAGTAACAAGAGAAACAGAGAAAGCAGTTGGTTGAGGGATGGTGGGGGCACAGTGGAGTGCAAGTCAGATAAATCTTCCCCAACACAGGGAGCATCTGACCTTTCAAGGGGTGGTGAAAAGTTTACACTTTGTGGTTAACAAACCATGTATAATAAAGAGCATGGAGGAGCCAGTTACTACTGAGGACAGTATTTAGGAGTTATGAGCTACAGCATAGGCTTCTTAACTTTGTCCCAGGGAGGGAGATACAGGGGCTGTTTCCTGATTTCTTCAGGCTGTGGGATCCGGCTTTTTAACAGTGACCACTGTTTGAAAGAGACTTAGCATTACTATAAAGTAGACTGCCATGAGTTCAGGTTGCATATTTAACTACTGAATTCATCATTAGCCCAATGAACCTGTACCTGGGAGTGAAGCTAAAGAGACTCTAGTAGTGACAAAGATGAATACTGAAACTACTTAAGGCAAAGACCAGAAAAGAACTGAATGTAGACCTAACTCCCACAATAATAATGGTGACAATGCTGGGGCTGCAGCTCAATGGCAGAGCACACGCCCAGCAGGCACAAGGTTCAATCCCCAATACTGGAAAAGGGAGAAAACAATGATGGCAGCGGCATGTGGGCGCCAGGCCTCCCTCTCACTCTAGGGCTGGCTGTTCTGAGGGGTGACCTCAAAAACAAAACAAGAACAGAAAGCATCATCTCCAGTTTTCAAGAATTGGGATTGCAGCTCTTTGTCAGCGCTGAGTTGCTAGAGACTCACCTGCTTCTTTGTAGGCTACTAACAGAGTGGAGAAGTAGAAACCAGTCACTGTTGTCCGTGGACTCCTGTGCTGATAGCATGTGTCTTATCTTTGTTTTTGTGTTTATTTTGTGTCTACTCTTTTAACTATTTCTAGTCTCAAGGGAAGTTTAAGAGGAGCAGAAACAAGCATAAGTGTTCAGTTTATGTTCCAGCTGAATCTCAAAGGTGGAGTTTTCTGGTCAGTGTTGTGTGGGGTCCAGGTAACAATAAGACTAACTTAAATTTGAAAACAAGGAGGCAGATGTATCAGAATATGGATGCCGAGTTGGAAAAATGTCCAAATCTACACATTCTAACAATGCGTAGCTTCACAAGTTGGGAGAATTAAAGTTAGCATGTCTTAAAAAAAGGCTTCAAGGAGATTGAAACTTCTATGAGATGTGGATATAGTAATTATTTCCTGACATGTGGCAGGGGTGCTGATCTTCTAATTGGCATATACCAGTGGCAGGTACCTTATTTTATTGTAAACAGTTAAGATTAGAAAGCTCTTTGATTGGATCTTGTATTCATTTCTTATGGTTTTTGTTTTGGTTGTTCAAGTCTATGGAATAAAATAGAAAAAGTTTCTATCTAAAGTGTTGTCTTCACTTGATCTTAGCCCAAACGCTGAGAATCGATACCTGGGCATATATCCAAAAGTTGCTCAAGTACACAACAAGGACATTTGCTCAACCATGTTCATAGCAGCTTTATTTGTAATAGCCAGAAACTGGAAACAACTCAGATGTTCATCAGTTGAGGAATGGATACAGAAACTGTGGTAATTTTACACAATGGAATACTACTTAGCAATTAAAAATGAGGAAATCATGAAATTTTCAGGCAAATGGTGGGATCTAGAAATGATCATCCTGAGTGATGTATCCCAAAGGCAGAAAGACACACATGGTATATACTCAGTTATATTGACATATTAGATAGGATTGAAATCTATACACCTAAAGAAGATAAGCAAGAATAAGGACCCGGGGTAAGATGATCAATCCTCACTTAGAAAGACAAATGGGATGGATATTGGGTGTAGGAGAAAACAAGTAACAGGATAGGAGCCTACCACAGAGGGCCTCTGAAAGACTCTACCTAACAATGTATCAAAGTAGATACTAAGACTCATAACCAAACCTTCGGCAGTGTACAGGGAATCATAAGAAAGAAGGGGGAGTTAGTATGATCTAGAGAGGACAGGAGCTCCACAAAGACCAAATAGATCAGGGCACAGGGGTCTTTTATGAGACTGTTTCTCCAACCAAGGACCATGTATGAATATAACCTAGAACCTCTGCTCGGATGTAGCCCATGGTAGCTCAGTATCCAAGTGGGTTCCCTATTAGGGGAACAGGGACTATTTCTGACATGAACTTAATGGCAGGCTCTTTGACCTCCCCGCCACCTCCCCTCACTCCCCGCCTGAGGAAGGAGCAGCCCTGCCAGGCCACAGAGGAGGACTTTGCAGGCAGTCCTGAAGAGACCAGATAAACCAAGGTCAGATGAAAGGGGAGGAGGTCTTCCCCTATCAGTGGACTTGGAAAGGGGCAGGGAGTTGATGAGGGAGGGTGGGATTGGGGGGGAATGAGGAAGCAGGATACAGCTGGGATACAAAGTTAATAAACTGTAACTAATATTAAAAATAAAAAGAAAATTCAGATTAAAAATAAAGTCTTTTTAAACATTTATTATGAAGTTTTTTCATTTTGCTATCTCCATTTAGTTAGCTAAGATTTAGTTTTTTACTCACTTTACTTCCTTGTTGTAGCCCTCTCCCTCCTCTCTTCCCAGCCCCACCCTCCCTTCTTCCTTCTCTCCCCCTCCTTTTCCTCAGAAAAGGAAAGCTCCATTTCCCATCTACCCCAAGTCATCAAGTTGCATCAGGACCGAGTATTTCCTTTCCCCCTATGGCCTGAAAGGTAGTCTCTCCAGGGAGACGTGATAAATAGCTTGCAACTGAGTCCCTGTCTAATACAGCCCCACTTTCCATACTAGAGGACCCATATGAAGCCAAAGCTGTCCATATGCTACATCTTTGTAGGAGGCCTAGGTCCAGTTCATGCATGGTCCTTGATTGATGCTTCAGTCTCAGCAAGCCCCTCTGAGCCCTGGTTAGTTGGCTCTTTTGGTCTTCTTGGGGTGCTCCTGTCACCTTCAGGTCCTTTTCTTTTTCCTCCCACTTTTCCACAAGACTCTGTGCACATTGCCCAATGTTTGGCAGTTAGTCTTGGCATCTGTTTTGAGGCGCTGCTGGGTGGACCCTCTCAGAGGACAACTCTGACAGGCTCTTGTCTGCAAGCTTAGCAGATTATCGTTCATAGTGTCAGGGTTGGCACTCTCCCATAGGTTAGGTCTTTGGTTGGGCCAGGCACTGGTTGGGCATTCCCTCAGTCTCTGCTCTATCTGCTCTATCTTTGTCCCCACACATCTTCTAGGCAGGATAAATTTAGGACAAGTAACATAGAGGACCCAAGGGAGGGTGTATAAATCTCACTCAGAAGGGAAGGTAGAATAGACAGAGGTAGTAGCTGAACAAAGGGAACAAGGTAGAAGAGACACAGAGAGTTAAGATCAGACCTGGGGAGACTTGGGGACAAGAGGACAAAGGGCCTGTAAAAGAGAAAAGAGAAGCTGAAGGTGAAGTTGTCTCCGTGACAAGCTGGAGACCTAAGTCAGGGCAGGCTCCTGGGAGGTTATAAGGAGCATTCAAGCAAAGACCCCTGGTAGCAGGGGCCATAGAGACTGAAAAGGACACCTTCTAACTAGACTAGTCTCCTAGTAGAGGGACGGCAACACCAACCCACCCACAAAAACTTCAACCGAAAAAAAAAAGTGTTTTTTTGTTTGTTGTTTGTTTGCTTTTTGTCATTTGAAATGTTTCTACTTCAAAGTTTAGGTCAGCTTTGGACACACAAAGGCAAGACAAAACTCTGTGTTATGAGCCGTCAGTCAAACCACGTGGGCAGTGACACATCTCCTGGGCTCCTTGATGAAGTTCACAAGGGAAGCTGTAAGCAGGATACCACAAAACTGAAACAAACCATGGGAGGACCATCTCTGTGCCGCCCAAGAGTGGCCTTGTCTAGACTGCACTGAGACATCGCCCTTGCTGCCTTTTGACGCTCTGCATGTCCCAGACACCACAGCATTTGAGAATCACACTGCTGCTCTTTGGCTCTGACCAAGAGGTGCCCGCTTCTGCAGAGGACCTCTCCTGCCCTCCTGCCTTCTTGCGCTGATTTTACCCATTTTCACTGCCTGAGTTCACCTGAAGGAGCCCGACCATGCTGAAAGACCCAGGGTGCCCTAGTGTGGCCTTGACCCACACTGGGAGGATGAGAAAGTGCTGTAACCGAGTCTGTAAGATGGAAAAAGTTGTCTTGGAAACACTAGATACGGGTTACATGCATATGGGAGGTCAGGCTGACGTTGAACATAACGGAACCTAAAGAAGTGTGAGTAGAAAGAGCTCACAGTCCTTCCCGGCCACCCAGGTAAGCTTATATCCTTGTTAATGTGCTTTACAGCTATATTTGGGTTATGTTATCATAGTTTTTTCCTTGGTTTAGGGGATATTCTGGAAATTGTGAAAATGTGCTTGGCCTCTTTCCTCAGGTGGCCCAAAAGGTGGCATCTGTGCCCTACCTTTTCACTCCCATGTCTCCCTGTATAAATATAACAGTGACTTCTAGCAATAATATCCACAGAACTCTGGCTTCCAAGTGGTGACTGGGCTGCTGTGCGGCAGGATCTTTCAGTGGTTGAAATCTCTTCTAGTTATTTCCTTAGTCTTTGCAGTGTATAGGCTAAGTTGCTTTGATACAATATTATTTTTTATTTTGATATAATTCCCCACATATAAACAATATAAACACATGAGGGTACCATATACCTCCACTTGGGCCAGCACTGGCTTAATTGTTGGTACTTATAATTTATCTTAATATGTGATAGTACCATTTTCCCTAGATTTTTGTTTTTGTGGGGGAAGAAGGGGAGCTTTATAGAAGAAACTTGAATAACTTTTCAGGTTTCAAAAGATTTCTACATTGATTTACGTGATCTATACACTGGTTTGGGAAGCTTTCATATTACTCTTTGAGGAAATTAAGGATGTAAGATCTCAGAGTAAGCCGCACTGATGCGCTGATTATTTCTAGGTGAAATCACTTGAGGAACTGTATTTCAGAAAGGGCCATTTGGCTTGACACAACGAAACATAAAGATTCTTTTGGGAAGAGGTGCACTTCTTATGTCCAATGACTGGAACATGGTCTTCATTACTCCAGACTGGTAATTAGAGCTCAGTGAATCTTTGTGACAAACTGTTGAGCAAATCTTATTTTCCTAACTTAGACTACACATATATCTTTTGGTAATATCCCCAGCGTGTGCTGTTCTAGTTTGGATGTCCGTGTGTCATGTCATTCCATCACAAATGTACTTTCTTTGTCTAAAGAGTGGTAAAACGTCAAGCCTTGGCCAGTTCTCAGACTTCACTTTTTTGTGAAGAAAGTTGATGTGCTGGTTGTGTTTCTGTTTCTGGGAGAATAGATTTCACTACAATCACTTATCTTTAAAGTAATGACACTTCTATTTCCTTCCTTCTAATAGATATGAAGAATTTATTTTTTTATTTTGAGTTTAAAAATTAATGGAGGGCCATGCTCCGTGTTCCTCAGTAGCAAAGCAGTCTTGAATGGTTGTTGTGCTGTCGTCTGAGCGCCGCTGCTGTGTTCTGTGAGGGCATTTCAGGCGAGTTTCAAAAGTCACAACATGAGTGCATTAACCTACAATGATGTGCATGTGGACTTTACTCGAGAAGAGTGGGCTTTGCTGGATCCTTCCCAGAGAAGTCTCTACAAAGATGTGATGCTGGAGACCTACGGGAACCTCACTGCTATAGGCTACAACTGGGAAGATCATAATATTGAAGAGCATTGTCAAAGTTCCAGAAGACATACAAGATGTGAAATCAGTAATAGTGGAGCGAAACCCTCTGAAGATACTCAACATGATGAAGTCTTTGCACCTCACATTAGTCCCCACACTTATAAAACTGCACATACTGGTGAAAATCTCTATGAAAGTAAACAATATGGGGACACCTTTGTACATAACAACAATCTCTTAAGACATAAAAGCACACATACTGGAGAGAAACTCATGAATGTAACCAATGTGATAAAGCCTTTGCATATAACAGTGATCTCCTAAGACATAAAAGGACACATACAGGAGAAAAACCTTACAAATGTAAGCAGTGTGGTAAAGCCTTTGTTCATAGCAGTCATCTCCTAATACATAAAAAATGTCACCTTGGAGAGAAACCTCATGAATTTAACGAATGTGGTAAAGCCTTTAAATATAACAGTAATCTCATAATGCATAAAAGAACTCACACTAGAGAGAAACCTTATGAATGTAACCAGTGTGGTAAAGCCTTTG